>LR812541.1:16030165-16270965 GCA_903798195.1 Danio kyathit
AACTTCTATACTTAGTCACTGTTCGCTGCCATTTGGTCTTTGTCTGTAAGACAGTTCATGGGGTTGCCTTCATAGGTTTGTGTAAACTGATTGCTAAAGAAGTGAAGCTTAAAAATAAGAAAACATGAGATTATTTTTTATCTGAGGGGATTTCCCCCAAATGCGACTTATTGGTTGCAGTACCACATTGTGTTGGTTATGAATTTTTAGTACCATAAGAAGTTAAAGGTGAATTTCAGTTGGTCTGGGAAGTCCTTTTAAGAATTTAAGTTTGCTATTAGATAATGGGGGGTGGCACGGTGGCGCAGTGGATAGTGCTGTTGCCTCACAGCAAAAGGTCACTGGTTTGATCCCCAGCTAGGTCAGTTGGCATTTCTGTGTGAAGTTTGCATGTTATCCCTTGTTTGCGTGGATTTCCTCTGGGTGCTCCGGTTCCTCCACAAGTCCAAAGACGTGCGCTACAGGTGAATTGGGTGAGCTAAATTGTCGGTAGTGTATATGTGTATGTCCTGGTCCTCCAGGTTGAGGGTTGAGCTAAATATCAACTTCAATATAAACGGCCCTGGGAGTAAGTAAGTAGTATTAGATAATAGGCATCATGCCGAAAAATGCTGAACACTTCACAAAACACTTGTTTTCCAGTGATTGTTCTAAAACTCTTCCCTGGAAGTCAAACCCACCATGCCTTGGGGGCAAAATGGTGACAGTTTCTAGGAATGAACATTTGACAGCTTTCAGTTTCCACAACAGATTAACTTTAGATAAGGGTTCTCGGTCATTTATTTTATCACCTTTCTAAAATAGTGTAATCGACATCAAACATGTAAGGACAAGGGATCAGTTTATGTATTTATTGTCATTAGGTTAAAGTAGAAAATAAAATCTCTTTCAGTTATTAAGAAAAACTTGTTTGTGTTAAACAAGAATGTAATGGGCACCATTTGCTGTTTTCTTTGCCTAAAATGTTCATTAAACATTTTCAACAACTTTACAGTATGACAGTATACAGTATGGTTTGTCTTTCCAGCATGTTTTCAAAATTGTATTTAACAGAAATATACTGAAAGATGTTTGATTGTAATTGATTCAGAACATTCCAACACAGACTTATTCTAATAAACGTAGCTCTCTACACATTTCTGGCGATCGCAAATTATGTAGCCAGAAGTACGTATGGCTGCATTTTGTTTTTCAAAACAAACGCTACAGGGCGTTATGACGCCGTTCCTTTTCGCGCTTACTAGCTGACCGCTTAACTCCGTATGGACGACTTTCCCGCTGTTACTAGTTTGTCTAGTTAGCTCGCCATGTACTGTACGTCGATGGACTTCAGACGCAGAGAGGAGCTGACGAAGATGACTGGGTTTACTTCCAGTGAAGAACGGTTCCAGAAAGCAGGTAAAAAAGGAGTAAATAACTAACTTAAGGTGAGATTGTGGTAAAATCCGAAAACATGGTAAAAATCAGGCGAGGGCTTTTCTTTTTCTGGATTGAATTTTAAAACTGTCCACTAGGTTTATGGAAGTGGGTGGGCAGGGTCATTCAGTGCTTTTTAAAACACTATTGGTTGGGTTTAGGGAAGGAGGAGGGTGGGTCAGTCATTCAGTCAGTCAGTCATTCAGTCAGTCGACAGTGGCCTCTAGTGGATTTATGCGAGAACAGCAGGCACAAATGTCACTCGCGATAGAAATTTGAGATCTCAAAAAGCGTCCACAGTGGCCTCTGGTAAAAACAAAAACTGCAAAAAAAAAACTTAGCTCCTGTAATGTATTTGCCGCTCTCCAGAAATGTACATAGAAGTACGTTTTCAGAATGAGCCTGGGTTGGAACATTCATTGTATTTGACGATGGTTATGAGTTTCAACTAATCTGTTTCATTAACACCAGTGATTTTTCTTCATATCAATGTTTCAGGACAATATTTTAGTTTCCACCGTCATCCGGGTGACCGTCTCCGACATGGACCTGTTCTAGAGTCTGTAAAAATATTTCATTAACACGATAAGGAGGATAGAGAGTAATAGAAATTATTACAATTCATGATTTAAAAAGTACAATGCTCACGTTTCTTCTCCATCCAAAAGTCTCTTGTAGGTGGCTATCTCAGCTTCCAGTTCCATCTTGATGTTAAATAGGACCTGATAGTCTAATGACTGCCTCTGAATGTCATCACGCAGCTGTTTAAGCTCAGATTCTCTCAACAAAATGATGGCATTGTATTGCTCCACCTGCATGCCAAATCTCAGCTTTGTTTCATTAAGGGCTTCTTCCAGAGATGCTCTCTACAAGGAAAGGCCAAAAAACATGAGCGTAAATACTATGTTTAAAATCAGGCAGCTTCATCGAGGTGTTTCAGAATCTCTTACACTTCCAGTCAGAGATTGCAGGTCAGTTTCTAAAGTCTGCATCTGCCTGCGGCTCACACTGAGTTGTGTGCTGGCTTCCTTCAATGCTGCAGTGTTCTCTGTCACTTGAACCTGCACCACGGATATCTATTCAAAAGAAATATGTGTATTACACTTAATTTCTTCTCTTTTAAACATGAATAACTTTGCATTGAGAAATTTTGCCCCACTTTAGATTCATGCCAGGCTTTAAGCTCTTCTTGGTTTTTCAGCACAATCTTTTCATAGTTTGCTCTCATCTCCTCCATTATCTTAGCCAGGTCCTGTCCCTTTGGAGCATTTACATCCACTTGCACTCCTGATTGGGTAATTTGACCGTATAGTGCTGACAATTCCTGAAAAATAGGTGATTTGATGTTTCACAGGGTTATAGTATTTTAGGCTCCTTTATATGTATGTGTTTTTACACTTTCTGAGCTGATCAACTCTGTGTTTTTGCTAATTTAATATTTATGCATGACATAATCATTGGATTTACCAGTTGATGTTGTTTCTTTAACTCAATGAGCTCTACTTTCAATCCTTCAACATCGTTTTCCAGATGGAGTCGTGCCACATTGGTGTTATCCAGCATCTTTCTCAGTGCATTTATGTCTGCCTCAACATACTGTCTTTGCTGAAATTCATTTTCAAACCTATAAACATATATCATTAATGGGGATTTCCATGTTGCATTAAGGGGAGGGACATTCTTAATTTTGTGTTTCATCAGACAAATTTACAGCCAAGATGATTTATCATTATGTTCCCATGATTATATCTGCTACACAATTACAGTATATTTTGAAGACTATGCATATAAAACTCCAAGAATTAAAATATATAATACTCCAAGAATTAAATATATAAAACTCCAATACTTAAAATATATAAAACTCCAACAATTTAAATATTAAAACGCCAACAATTAAAATATATAAAACTCCAAGAATTAAAATATATTACTCCACAATTAAAATATATAATAGTCCAACAATTAAAATATATAAAACTGCAACAATTAAAATATATAATAGTCAAACAATTAAAATATATAAAACTCCAACAATTAAAATATATAATACTTCAACATTTAAAATATATAATACTTCAACAAATAAAATATATAAAACTCCAACAAATAAATATATAATAGTCCAACAATTAAAATATATAGACTTCAACAAATAAATATATAATACTTCAACAAATAAAATATATAAAACTCCAACAAATAAAATATATAATACTTCAACAAATAAAATATAAAACTCCAACAAATAAAATATATAAAACTCCAACAAATAAAATATATAAAACTCCAACAAATAAAATATATAAAACTCCAACAAATAAAATATATAAAACTCCAACAAATAAAATATATAAAACTCCAACAAATAAAATATAATACTTCAACAAATAAAATTATAAAACTCCAAAAATGAAAATATATAATACTCCAACAATTAAAATATTTTATAAATAATAGAAAAGCAATAATCCTCCCAAAAAAAACAAAGAGCTTAGTTTTAATGTGAGTTTGTAATTACGTACTTGATCTTGAAGTCTTCGGCAGCCAACTTGGCATTGTCAATTTGAAGATTCACATTTGCATTTCTCATGATCATCTCCAGGATCTAAGTGGACAATACAAGCCTATTGTCAGTTATCTGTCAGTTATATTGTCAGTTAGCCCATTGTCCGTATCTGATGTCCCTTTTGAGAAGCTGGTTCTCAAGAATTGAATGCCTCACTCAAGGGCCTGTTCAAAGTCCAATTTTTCAGTTCAATTTGCTTTGAACTGAACCCGCAATCCTTGCATTACACCAACCATACCTTATACATTTTTATAGTAGTAAAAATGAAATAGACATAAAACACTCCTATCATGGAAGCTAGATAGTCTATAAAATTTCCATTCAACTTCTAAATGTCTATAATATAAAAATTTATATTATATATTTAATCTAAAAAATAATAAATATGCCTAATTGAGACAACAGATTAGTATTTCAGTGGATAGAATTACCTCTTTGCGTAGTTTATCAAGAGGGACTTGGAAGTGACTGTAGTCTGTTGTGTCTGGACCTTTTTTCTCCATAACCTGGCGGATTTTCACTTCTAAGTCACCATTGGCCTTCTCCAAAATCCTAACTTTCTCCAGGTAGGAAGCGAGGCGCTCATTCAGAATTTGCATGGTTACCTTTTCATTTCCAACGTTTCCAACAACCCCCATTTGTACATTGGTAGATCCAAAGATATCTTTGGAATAGGAATCCCTATTTCCAGCATTTCTCCAAGAGTAAAATGTTGGTCGTAGCCCACTGAGGTCCTCTGAAGACATTCTGTATGTTCTTTTGTTGGCACTAAAGCTTTGCATTTTTGCTAAGTATGGATTTTCAATGGAAAGGAGATCAGATGCAATCGCTGGTTCTGAAAGTTGTGAGATTTTTATAGTTTTAAGGTTCACATATAGTAGACACATTTCTGTTATCTTTAGACTATGGACTTCCACCCCACCCACTGCTTGGTGTTATAGTAGTATTAACCATGTAATGAAACAAATAGGTCCGTTCCTGACTTAAATTACTACTAAAATTGACACATAATTTGAAAACTCTGTCATATTTATGGTCAGCACATTTATGTCTTTTCAGAACTATGAACTTCTTTGGAAGACAAAAGAAAGTACTTTGGAAATTGTAGTTTTTTTCTGTACAGTTAAAGTCAGTTTGTTCTAGTGATTTAGTACCCCATTGATATTCATTATGTGAACAGGTTTTGAGGTAAAAAAGAGGTATCTTCTTTTGTGTTTCCCTAAAAAACTTTTGTACAGATTTCAAATTTAATGGATGTTTGGGCTGAACTTTACCCTTTAACTACTAACTTGGTGTCATTTTTTGGGGTACATTTTGGGTCTTTTAAAAATGTATTTTGATGAGGGAATGTCTTAAGTCAGAAAATGTACTACGTGTATCAAATTATTCAGGTCATAGCCTCTTGAATGATATCCTCATCAGTGAATTATCAAAGTCAAACCATTTTTTCTTCACAATAGCAGTGAATCACTCTTAAATCATAGTGGCTTACAAAATGTTAGAAGTCTGCTTTCTTATTTTCTAATCTTCCATGTGAAGCTGCTTTGACAATCTACATTGTATAAGCGCTATACAAATAAAGATGAATTGAATTGAATTGAATTATTTCTAAACCTTATCAATATTTTAGTGGACTTAAAAATGTGGTTGTATTTCTTTCCTTTTTCTTTCTTTTTTCTTTTTTTGGTTAAAACAAGCAGCATTTAGGTAACACTTTATGTTGGTGGTCCAAATAAGTGAGTATTAGTAGACTGTCTGCTTAATATCTGTTGATGCTGCTCCTTCAACAGACATTTAACTGACTATAAGAAACTTTGCAAGTACAGTACATGTCAACTTACACTAACCCTAACTCTAACCCCAACCCTAACCCCAACCTACTTATAGTCTAATGAGAAAAAGTTGGCATGTAGATGCAATGTAACTTAAATTCATCAAACAGATCATCAATAATAACAATAAATTGTGACCCTAGTTTGTTCTGCAGTTTTTATATAATGCTTAGAAAACAACCAATTCTACATTTTTATTTCAGTTTAAACATGTTACTTTTGCTTTTCACCTGCTTTGGATGCAAAGAATGATGACAGAAGAGACCTAAAATGGTCGTTGATCAGGCTCAGAATGTTGTCATACAACTTAAATGATAGAAGCAGAATGCAAAGTTTGTTAAAAGTGTCTTTTATTGGAAAAGACTAGACATTATGACAACAACACAACATAAAACAAAATGGAACATTTGGTGATCGTAAACATTCACTGTCATTACAAAAATATCTAAAAGGTTTTAATAGTGTTCTGTGACCTTTGGTCTTTTACGGATGTAGTTATTAAAATGTACGTTTTTTAAATTAATGTTGAAATGTACTGGTTAAATCTTATTGCACACAACATGTGCTTTAAGACGCTTACAATAAGGCACTTTGGAATAAATAGATACAGTATCTAATGTGTTAAATTCATTTTGTTTTAAGATCATTTTGTCAATGGCCCATGAGGTTTTTCTGATGTGTTGCGGCTCTACCTGTAATTGGATGTTTAAAGTTTCCTCTCCTTGGTTTCTGTGCTTGAGGACACCACCTTTCCATCCACTAGCGTCTGCGTGACTGTCATCACTTTGACCTTCTTCTGCTCTTCAAGAGCATCCTGGAGTCTACAGGAGAGAGAATATTTGTTACCAATTACACAAAAGAAATCTACCCAAATATTCAAGCACTTTATTCTTCAGAGCTAAACTTACTTGAAGTCTTCACCATCCAGTAGCCTCCTGTAGGTGGCGATTTCTGCCTCCAGCTTCATCTTCATGTTCAGCAGAGCCTCGTACTCCTGCGTCTGTTGCTGGATGTTACCGCGCAGTTGTGTGAGCTCAGCCTCCAGCTGCAGGATGATTGTGTTAAGATTCTCGATCTCCATGTTGTATCGCATTTCTGTGTCCCGCAGAGTTCCCTCCAGTGACCCTTTCTGGAGATCGAAACAAAAAGAACCCAAGAGTTGAGGATTGAATTCTCAATTCCAAATGTCTATGATGAGTACAAGAAAGCAAACTCACCAGGTTCTTCTGTGATTCCAGCTCGATCTCCAATGTCTGAATTTGTCTGCGAAGTTCGTTAACCTCTGAACGGGCACCCTGGAGGGCCTCTGTGTTCTGCGTGACTTGTACCTGAACCTCTGTGATCTAGAGAGAGCATTCAATTTCACATTAGCCAAAGCTTCAACATATTACAGTTGATTGGAAATGAAGGATTGTCTTTTAGGATGTACCTGAGATTCATGCCAGGCCTTCAGCTCCTCTTGGTTCTTTAGGGCCATTTTCTCGTACTTGGCTCTGATCTCCTCCATGATCTGGGAAAGATCCTGTCCCTTAGGAGCATCAACGTCCACCTGCACTCCGGACTGAGAGATCTGATTACGAAGCTCCATTACCTCCTGTTGGGTGGAGAAGCCGTAAAATATGTCTTAAAGCAACGCCTTTAATGGATTACAAGGTGGACAAATGGTTCCAGATGTGCTAATGTGCCAGATGTGTACTCACATTGTCATGGTTCTTCTTAAGGAAGATGAGCTCTTCTTTAAGTGCCTCGATCTCGCTCTCAAGGTTCATGCGGTTCAGGTTGGTGTCATCGATGACCTTTCTCAGGCCGGTGATGTCGGCCTCCACACCTTGGCGGATGGACAGCTCAGATTCATACCTGCAAGCACAACAAAGGTCAATGGGTCACTGTTGGTTTTCAGAGCTTCTCATGAGGTCAGTTTGATTTGTTTGTTGCTACTCACTTGACTCTGAAATCATCGGCTGCCAGGCGGGCGTTGTCAATCTGGAGCACTAGGCGAGCATTGTTTGTGGTGGCATCAAAGATCTAGAGCCAAAAAAGAAATCATTGGGGTCAGTCAGAAGTGTTGCACCAAAGAGAAGGGACATCACCATTGTGCAGCTATGACACACAAACCTCACCTGACTTGAACTCTTTGGCAAATTTGCATCTTTTAATGAATGACGGGCACTGACCAAATATTTTTTTAACTGGAGCTTCATCATTCTTGGTTTGCTTAGATAAGAGCTACTGAAGGACAAAGTCCACTTCACAGTTTGTGGGATAATCATTAACGAACAGTTGGAGTAGCTGGTGTCTGTGTGATAGTTGTAAATTAAATTGTGTGGTGGGAGAAACGGGTGGAGTTGGATTTCCTGTTTTTTTGTTAGCTGATGTACTTTGTTTTGTAAATGCTTTCCATCTTTGTAAGCCAGCATATCCTGGCCTCATGAAATAGGGCGGAGACATATAGCTGCTAGTGAGCTTAAAAATTTTTCCATATGCTAATGGGTGTTGACCATTTATTATACTAACTGTTGTCCATAGTATGCTTTTTTTGAGTAAACGTGAAGTTTTTTCCCCCTTTTTTTCTTTAAAAACAAAAATATATATAATATAATATAATATAATATATATATATTATATATATATATATATATATATATATATATATATAATATCAATAAATATGAAAATAACAATATTTATTTATATAGTTTCTCAAATGTACTATTAACTTTTTTAATTGAAATACGGTTTCAGTGCCAAATGTCACATATCTTTTCATCAGGATAATCTCTTGGCTAATCCCATTTAATTTAGTTACTGTAAGAAACCCTGAGAAATAAGAATTTAATTATTTTAATTTAATCTACTCTTAACTTCGCTACATAGTCTCTAAAGAATGAAAAATCAATCATTCTGATAACAGCGTCTGCTTATCAGTGACATGTTAGCTTTAAAAGTCAGCTTCAAGGTACAGCTGGTGTGAAACTGACCCTAATGGGTATTTTATCATTAGCACTATCTGCTTTATGAACTCAAACTTTTCAAGATTAGCACTAATTTAGTACATGAATGAACTTGGCTATGTTTGTAATTTCTCTAAGATAGTACAGACTGCGTTTTCAGGAAAGTCTCACATCTGTTCGCATTTTGCCCTGTCTGAACTCCCTCTGCTTTTCCATTTCCCTGATGACACACGCAGACGCTAAAACATCTCAGTTCCCAAACTAATCCATCCTCAGGGAACAAACAAACATCTGTATGTGTAAAAGGACAATGATAAACACAGGACGGAGATTCTTACTCACCGGAATACCGGCTGTAAGCAGAAGTTACAATTGCCGTCCCGTAGAGACAGAAACCCCCACCCCCATACCTTCGTCTCTTTTCAGTTTCACCCATAGTTTATTTTTTTTGGGTTTTCCGCCAAACAGTGCTGGCCATCAGTAAACTCTCACTCAACCCTTTTAAATCAAGTCAACATTAAACGACAATGAAATACCTTTGTTTTGTTACTCTATGTCATGAAGCCCAATAAACATCCCCTAGACTGTTAATAAACACAACTCAGCACAATTAGACTGTCACATTAAGTTTTTTATAGAGGCAATAAAGCTTCTCTTGACATTTCCCACTCACCTTCTTGCGAAGCTCATCAACGATTGGCTGGAAGCGGCTGTAGTCATGGACATCAGGACCTCTCTTCTCTAGGGCCTCCCGGATCTTCAGCTCCAGCTTGCTGTTGGCCTGCTCCAAGATCCTCACTTTCTCCAGGTAGGAGGCCAGACGGTCATTCAGGTTCTGCATGGCCATCTTCTCATTGCCCATGATCTCGCCTGTGGTTCCACTGGCGCTCACTTGGATGGAGCTGGACATTGAGGGAACTCCCAGTCCACTGCGGACTCCTGAGTAGGAGGCAGAGGAGATGCGGGTTCCTTGGCCTCCGGCGCCACCGTAGATGCTCGCAGCTCGGTAAGTCGGCACATTGGTGGTGCGCTTGATAGACACCTGGGACACTGGCACCTGGGAGGTGGAGGAACGCACGCTGTAGCTTGTTCTCAGACTCATGGTCGCTGGTGTGAGTGAGCAGACGAGTGAATGAAGGCCTGGAGAGAGTTAGAACTCAGTAACACAGCAGAGGAGAGCACAGGACATGAGACACACTCGCAGGGCTTATGAACACGCAGCTCTCGGATAGTCCCACCCCAAGCCCCTCCCCATAGCCAATCACATTTCAACAGGTCTAGCAAGCAGTGCTGCGGGTTCTCAGACTGAATGCCTTTAGGAAGTTTGTTATTACAAGTGGCTCCATTTTCCCTCTATGAAATGCTCTTAGCATGTGGAGGTTTTTTAATCATGCAGTCATGTTATTATCTAAATATTTGAACATCCTTGATATACATCTCTCTGATAACGATGTACTAAGCTAAAAAGACTTTTACTATAAAGCTCTATACTTTACCATCAGTTAACTAGTTTTCTATCATGAAACAACAAGACTCAGCAATACTTAAAAAAACTGTGAAAACTAAAATAAAGCTGCTGTCAACTTTATGAAATGAAATGAGTGTAGTTAGCTCAAAATATACTGAAAGTTAATTCTACTCATTTGAACAGAGTTTTAAACTCAGTGTTGAAGGTAATGAGCTAATAAATACCTCATTACTTCAACTTAAACGGAGTAAGTTCACAGTACTTGTATAGATTAGTTTTTTTAACTCAAATGGTTTGTAGCAATCGGTTTCCTCAAACAGTTTGAGTTGTCTTAACTTATTGGGTTTTGCAGTACTTAATTGGTTTGAGTTCTCTTCATTTATTGGGTTTTACTGTGCTCCAATTGCTTCGTTTAATCAAATGGATTAAGTTCAAAATACTCATTAGAAGTTTTTGAACTTAAATGGTTTGTTGCAATCGGTTTCCTCAAATAATTTAAGTTGCCATAACTTATTGGGTTTAATAGTGTTTCAACTTCATCTATGTTCTCATCTTCATCAAGAACTTCATCTATGTTAAGCTGCTTTGACACAATCTACATTGTAAAGGCGCTATAGAAATAAAGATGAATTGAATTAAAACTTAGTATGAATTAGCATTAGTTGTGAAATTGTATTATAATATATTAATGTACTATGAAACATGTCACCCTATGAAATCCAACTTTTTTAGGCAAATCCCAGATTAATATTTGCTGTAAATAAATCTAACATTAAAGAACAAAGCTTTTTATTAATGTCAATTATCAATGTTCATTTCTAAATACTTCAGCAATTTTAGATACTTTAAATGATCATAACTTAATATACTATGAACAAATATCAACTTAAAATGAGTGATAGTTATTTCTGAATAATCAACTTAATTAATAAATAATTTCTCTCATCAGTTTGCTGTAATAAAGTCATTAATGTTAGCAATCATTTTAAACAGTTTCGGCTTATTAACACAACTCTATTAAATCAAATGCCGTATTTTCTATTAGTATGAAATGCACATGCGCTATTAAGTAACTCTCTTACAGTAAAATCCAAACTTGTTAGACACTCCCGTTGAGAAACCATTATGTTTTGCAATTTGTCACATACTGTAAAGGGAAAAAACAATTAATGTTGCTGCAAGCTGTCTGTCTTATCTCTCTCATCTATCTTTCTCTGTTAACCAAAAAGCTGCCAAAAATTAAGAGTTTAAGCTTTCGACCAGTTTCTAGTTGTGACATCTGATCACCAAAAAGGGTTTTCCTGCCTGCCACGCCTGTTAAAGGATGTGTGAACAAAGGAACAATTAGTCTGGCTCCTGAGTACACACACATGTACGGACAAAGAAATGAGCTAATCACAGAAACCTATCTAGATCCCCCCTAGTTTTAAATCTCTTCAGATTCAATTATACCCAATACATGCATTTAAAAAAGGATGTTTGCTGTTTGTTCAAACTGCTTATTTTAAAATGAGCTGAGTTTTAGTTTGTGACAACTTAATTGTTTTATGTTCAGTCCACTTAAATTTGTAAAAATTATTAAGTTAACTTAATTCCATCATGTTTTCCCAACACAACTTTCGAGTTTGACAACGATGAGTTTCAGAAGAGAAACTGATACTGCATCAACATATTCCCCCCAAAAAATTACATTGAATTTGTAGGTTGTATTTATGGCTGTTTAGATGTTTAAAGTAAAATACACAAGTGTTTTAAACTGCTCAACAATATGTCAAACGATTTCCATGTGTGTTTTCAATGCTAGAACAAACTGTTCTCTGTTTTTCAAAGGCATTTTCCACAAATTCATTCTGCAAATTTTAGGATCTATTAAACAGCCCTTAAACTGCCCCAGCGGCCCTTAAACTGTCCTGAATGAGTCTGAGAGAAGCAAAGCTGTAGTTTGTGAGAGTGTTTGGCTGTGAATGTGTTCAGTGGCGATCCTCCCTTATCCATTGTGTTGGAATGTGTTTGTTTGAGGCTGGAAGGACAAATGAGGAATTTGATGCAAAGAATGCAGATCAATGTTGTTGCTCTCATTTCACATTCACAAACTCTCAGTTTGTTTTTGCTTATTTACGCCAACAAATTATTTCTTTTTGCTGTTTATATCATAAACTAAATTCTAGATGAACTATAGTTTCTTATATATTCTTTCATATATTCATTTTTAGACAACACCTTTTTTTCTTCCTCAGTATCTTTGGCTTGTCTTCCAGTACAAATATCTAAACATTTGTCTTAATTCAGTCAGAATTACTTCTCATGTTCTGAGAAATGGATCAGAGCTAAATGACTTGATGTCTAAAACAAGACATAATTATATGCCGTTGAGCTAAAGTGACAAAAAGTTTTTTTTTTTTCTGCAGATATATTTTTTCTTGTTTTAAATGTAAAATCTTAATTGTGATGCAGTACTTTTTTATGTTTTTTACTGCGTAAGTAATTGTATCCTAGTTTAAGAATCTTTAGATATTTGTAATGGAAACAATGCAGAAATTGTGTGATTTATTAACTTAGTCTATAAGAATACTTCTGAAAACTTATTTTAATTTGTGACAAATTTATGATATTTAGATAAATTTAGACGAAGGCAGGGGTGTCCAAATTCAGTCCTGGAGGGCCGATGTCCTGCAGAGTTTAGCTCCAACTTGATGTGTGTGTGTGTACTGTATATATATATGTAATTTATTTTCTTGTTTCCCCATCAACTAGACGTACAACAACATTGCAGCCTACAGTACAGCACACACATCCACATGTATACATATTCTAATTACATAACAAAAAATGTAATTAAATAAAAATAAATAAAATATAAATAAATAATAATAAATTAAAGCAGAAAATAATAATATTAATAATAACAATATTTATTTATACATATTCATTAATTTACATAATATTCATATTCATGGTCAAAGTCCTTCTGTTTGCCATTGGTGAAATAAGTTAGTCTCTCCAGTTCAATACAGTTCATTCATTCATTAATTCATTTTCCTTTGGCTTAGTCCCTTTATTAATCAGGGGTCGATACAACGGAATGAACCACCCCGGTACAGTTCAATATATTTTTTTCCACAATTCTTTGGATGGATTTCCAGCATAATGCAAAAGCCCTTCTGCCTTCAAGGAAACCAAAATGCACATTTTTAGTCTTTCCCATTGTAAGTTCTATCGGATACAGACCAAGAATTCAGAGCTTGGCATTCAAAGGGATTTTGATATTAAACATGTCTGACATAAGGTCACATTAAGGTTATTTATTGCATTAAAGGTGTAGTTCACCAAAAAATGAAAATTTACTTAGGATTAACTTACCCTTACAGGTTTCCAACCTGTATGTTACTTTCTTCTGGTAAAGACTAAAGAAGATATTTGGAAGAAAGCTGGAAACCTGGAACCATTGACTTCCATAGTATTTGTCAATGGTAACAGGTTTTCAGCATTTTCTAAATATTTTCTTTGTTTCAACAGTAGAAAGAAACTAATAAACGTCTGAAACAAGTAAAGAATTGATAAAAGATGACATAATTGTCATTTTATTTGCAAACTAACCCTTTAACAATTACCAGTATGAAAGTATTTATTGAAAGTATTGCAACATTTTGTGTGATCGGTTGGTATCGAAATGCTTCTGAGGCTGGGGAAGGTGGTACACAACATGGCTGGGAATAAAAATTGATAGTATATACAAAGAAAGAGCATTAAATAAGGCTATCATGATTGTAAATGATGAGAGACATACTTTATCATACACCTTCAAATTGTTACCATCAGGTCATCAATATTGTATTCCCAGATGTGTAAGAAATAGGACAAAATGATCATTTATACCTCGAGCAATTAAGTTTTTAAATTCTTCTTCTCTCAGTAGCAATTGACGGCCAGTAGACTGGATATTTATTTAGAGTAGGGGTACCTTGGTACTTTAGGCTTGTCTTCCAGTACAAATATCTAAACATGTGTGGTTATTCAGTTAGAATTACTGAGAAATGGATCAGAACTAAATGACTTGCTGTCTAAAAAAGACATAATATATGCCATTGGGCAAAAGTGGGAAAAAAGGTTGTTTTAATTTTGTACTGCAGATATTTGTTCTCGTTTTAAATGTAAAATCTTAATCTTGATGCATTTTTAAGTTATTTTTTAAATGTTTTTTTGCTACATACATGTATCCTTATTTAAAAATCTTTAGACATTTTGATCAGGTCATCAATATTGTATTCCCAGATGTGTAAGAAATAGGACAAAATTATCATTGTATTGTTATACCTCAAGCAATTAAGGTTTAAATTCCTCGTTTCTCAGTAGCAGTTGAAGCTCAGTAGACTGGATATTTATTTAGAGTAGGGGTTCCAATGATACTTTAGGTTTTTAAATGATTTATTTATATAAATGCCAAATGTGAAATACCAGATGTCTTTGTGAGTGTATGCTGCAAATGAATTTTCTTAACTATAAAGTTAACTAACTAACTAACTAACTAACTAACTAACTAACTAACTAACTAAAGTTAACGAAATTAAGTTAACTTAATAACTAACAAAAGTACTTTTGCTACAGTATTTATTTATCTTTAACAAAAATAATAATAATAATAATAATAAACACACAAGGAATTGTTGCCCTTTTAAATTCTAAATAAAGCTTTTAATAATTTCTAAAAGCTGTAATCATTTTTCTAAACCTAATGTAATCAGTGTTGTGGGTTTCCAAATCCCCTTCTATCCACCCTTGGGAGGATTGTGAGATTATTGCAGCAATGTTATAGAGAATAGCATGACAAAACAAAAAGGTGGTCCAGTCATAACTCATCTAGGGTTTGTTTGAGGTGTGTCCCAAAAAAAAGAAGGAAAAACAAACATGCATTCACCCACCCCCGGTTCATAAATCTTTATGTTGCACCGATTTTTGACTTGTTTTGCTTTCATAATTCTTCGAAATGAAAATATTGCCTTCCACTTATCATCCTTAACAGCTGTCATGCGAATCATAAGGAAATAAAAAGTTTAAACATTGAGTAATTTAACACAGAAGAAGAGCATGAGGGGGTCACATGAGCTACGATAAAACTGACTCATTTGACTCATCATGGTGAAAGTATAGTGCCATATATGGGCATGTTTGAAATATACCCAAGCAAAATATTTTTGCTTGCGTTGACATAGTACCTGTGAGTAAAGACAGGGATTACTGTTCATTTACCTATGGCAAGAAAGCTAATTTCATTTAAATAAAAACTGATGTTAAATGTCCTTTGGTAATGTGTGGCTTTGTATGCTGTGCTAAGTAATAAAGTGGCGTGTAAACATTGTGGAGCCATGGATCCGGCCGCCTTATTGGTTTATGGTCTTTTACATGATCGACACCTTTGAATGAACTAATTTTCATCCACTTATAAGGGTGTTTGGGTTTAAGTTTTATTTAATTTAAAGGTCTCGTGAAGTGCTTTAAAATGTGCATTTTTTATTCGATGTTTGACGTAATCTCAACTGATACATAATAATAATAATAATAATAATAATTCCTTACATTTATATAGCTCTTTTCTGGACACTCAAAGTGCTTTACATATTGGGGGGAATCTCCTTATCCATCATCAGTGTGCAGCATCCACCTGGACAGAGTGATGAAGCCAATTATGATATGGGGGTGGTTAGGAGGCCATAATGGACAGAGGCCAGTGGGCAAATTTTTGGCCAGGATGTCGGGGGTTAAACCCCTACTCTTTTTCGAAGGACATCCTGGGATTTTTAACGACCACAGAGAGTCAGGACCTCTGTTTAACGTCTCATCCGAAAGACGGCATTAACTGACAGTATAGAGTCCCCTTCACTATACTGGCGCGTTAGGACCCACACAGACTGCAGCCCTGCTTAGCTTCAGTGGGCGACCATGTCAGTGTTGGAGAGAGCTAGCTGCCGAGAGTTGCTGAGAGCTAGGTGCTGAAGAGAGAGTGGAATATAGAGTAGCTCCTCCGCTTTTAAAAAGAAAGTGGTTGAGAAGCGTCCTAAAGGAGGTGGGGCATATGAGATACTAGAGAGCATTTAATTAGTCAAGATTTTATCTATTTAAGTGACAAGCTGCAAGCTTTGAATGTTTATATCTGTTTTATATTTTCTAATCGCAAATTATGGCAATGTTCTGGAGGACACTAGGTAATAGTTATCCTTAAGGATAGACTGACACTAACATCTAAAAATGTTTATTTTAATTTCACCAGACCTTTAAGCTTATTTCATACTGTCGATCACAACACAAATCAACTTTTATTTATAGTAGTTTACCAGTTAGAATTAGTTTTTAAAACATTTACAGTATAATATGTTTAATTACTTTTATTGAGCAAGAATTTATTAAATTGATCTAAATGAACAGTAAAACATGGTTATACTGTTAGAAATTTGTGTTTCAAATAAATGGTGTTTTTTAAAATTCTTATTCAGAGCCCAACCTTCTACAGAAAATGAAGCAACACAAGTGATTTTAACTTGTAAAAATGTATGAATAGGCTACAAATCATCATATTAGAGTGATTTCTGAGGGATATATATGTATTCATTTTGTAAAACATTAATGGGTCAGGTTTTTCCTGCATAGAGAATTATGAGGTGACCACCTCCATCAAATTTGCACCTTTGTTGCAAAAATCAGACATTCAGTGATGGCAACAAACCCAAAGTGATGCTCAAGCACTGTTTATGTATTTAATTACATTTAATGTTAGCCTTGGGTCAGTTGGCATTTCTGTGTGGAGCATGCATGTTTTCCCCCATGTTCGTATGGGTTTCCTCCGGGTGCTCCAGTTTCCCCCACAGTCCAAAGACCTGCGCTTGTAACCAAAGGGTGTGACACTGAAAACAGGGTGCGGATCCAAATGCAGGTTTATTGGCAAGGTCAGGTAAGCAGTGGTCAACACAGGAGCAAATAGATGTATAAGGGCAATCCAGAGTCATAGTCAGATAACAGGCAGATGATCAGAAGGCAGGCAGCAGATCAAAACACAAGAAAACAAACCAGGAAACGCGTTGTAGTCTACTAACAGTAGACAAGACTCAGCAACAACTGTGTGACTCTGTGCTGCTTAAATGGTGTGTGTAATCAGTCCTTGACAATCCTCCGGTGGTGTGTGTGCAATCAGTCAGGATCAGAAATGTGTGTGTAAGCAGAGTGCATGTATGGAGTTGTAGTTCATGACATGGCGGATTTGTAGTCCATTACTGAATGTGAATGTTTTCCAGCGATCTTTGGTGTTTTAGACCATGACATTTTTAGAGCATGACAGTGCTATAGGTGAATTGGATGACCTAAAATTGGCTGTGTGTGTGTGTGTGTGTGTGTGTGTGTGTGGTGTGTGTGTGTGTGTGTGTGTGTGGTGGTGTGTGTGTGTGTGGTGTGTGTGTGTGTGTGTGTGTGTGTGTGTGTGGTGAAAGAGTGAAGAGAGTATGGGTGTTTCCCAGTACTGGGTTGCAGCTAGAAGTTCGAATAAATCAGTTATTAGAAATGAGTTATTAAAACTATTATGTTTAGAAATGTGTTGAAAAAATCTTCTCTCCGTTAAACAGAAATTGGGGGGAAAAATAAACGGGGACTAATATTTCTGACATCAACTGTATATATATATATATATATATATATATATATATAATGAGTATTTTGACCACATCATCCTCTTTATGCATGTTGTCTTACTCCCAAGCTGTATAGGCTGGAAAGCCTACTACCAATTAAGCATATTAGGTGATGTGCATCTCTGTAATGAGAAGGGGTGTGGTCTAATGACATCAACACCCTATATCAGGTGTGCATAATTATTAGGCAACTTCCTTTCCTTTGGCAAAATGGGTCAAAAGAAGGACTTGACAGGCTCAGAAAAGTCAAAAATAGTGAGATATCTTGCAGAGGGATGCAGCACTCTTAAAATGGCCAAGCTTCTGAAGCATGATCATCGAACAATCAAGCGTTTCATTCAAAATAGTCAACAGGGTCGCAAGCGTGTGGAAAAGCTAAACCAAAAACCAAGGGGCAAAATAACTGCCCATGAACTGAGAAAAGTCAAGCGTGCAGCTGCCAAGACAACTTGCCACCTGTTTTGCCATATTTCAGAGCTGCAACATCACTGGAGTGCCCAAAAGCACAAGGTGTGCAATACTCAGAGACATGGCCAAGGTAAGAAAGGCTGAAAAACCACCACCACTGAACAAGACACACAAGCTGAAACGTCAAGACTGGGCCAAGAAATATCTCAAGACTGATTTTTCTAAGGTTTTATGGACTGATGAAATGAGAGTGAGTCTTGATGGGCCAGATGGATGGGCCCGTGGCTGGATCGGTAAAGGGCAGAGAGCTCCAGTCCGACTCAGACGCCAGCAAGGTGGAGGTGGAGTACTGGTTTTGGCTGGTATCATCAAAGATGAGCTTGTGGGGCCTTTTCGGGTTAAGGATGGAGTCAAGCTCAACTCCCAGTCCTACTGCCAGTTTCTGGAAGACACCTTCTTCAAGCAGTGGTACAGGAAGAAGTCTGCATCCTTCAAGAAAAACATGATTTTCATGCAGGACAATGCTGCATCACACGTGTCCAAGTACTCCACAGCGTAGCTGGAAAGAAAGGGTCTAAAAGAAGTTCACCCCATTGAACCCCATAGAGAACCTGTGGTCCATCAACAAATGTGAGATTTACAAGGAGGGAAAACAGTACACCTCTCTGAACAGTGTCTGGGAGGCTGTGGTTGCTGCTGCACGCAATGTTGATGGTGAACAGATCAAAACACTGACAGAATCCATGGATGGCAGGTTTTGAGTGTCCTTGCAAAGAAAGGTGGCTATATTGGTCACTGATTTGTTTTTGTTTTGTTTTTGAATGTCAGAAATGTATATTTGTGAATGTTGAGATGTTATATTAGTTTCACTGGTGAAAATAAATAATTGAAATGGGTATATATTTGTTTTTTGTTAAGTTGCCTAATAATTATGCACAGTAATAGTCACCTGCACACACAGATATCCTCCTAAAATAGCTAAAACTAAAAACAAACTAAAAACTACTTCCAAAAATATTCAGCTTTGATATTAATGAGTTTTTTGGGTTCATTGAGAACATGGTTGTTATTCAATAATAAAATTAATCCTCTAAAATACAACTTGCCTAATAATTCTGCACTCCCATAATAATGAAATATATCAATTCAACTACCCCCACCTCTCCCCCTGCAGTCTCTTTTAATCTGGGGTATCCAATGAATAGAAGTTAACAGAAACAAAAAAATAAACAAGGTGCAGTATCAAGAATGAGATCAATAGAATTCAATTATACAAACAAGGCAATCATTCGGGATCCTGATCATTGCTTTGTGCAATAAACATGGGGATTTTGTCAGCAGCTGAAGTCTAGATCTTTAATGTACACATTTGTACAAACCCTGCAGGCACAGTATGTCAACGTGATGTCATATTGACATAGTACCCCAATGCACCCCAACGTCATGGGGACATTGGATTTTGTTTGGAAATCAGGTTGACGTCAGAACCCAACATCAGGCTGACGTCAATGTCCAACCTAAAATCAACCAAATATAAATGTCTAATCATGTTGCACCTTGATGTTGTGTGGACGTTACCACTATGACATCTATCAGACATTGGATTTTGGTCACTAAAATCAACCAAGTATCAACGTAATTTGACTTTGTTATTGGACGTCAAAATAACGTCCTTAGACGCTGGCTAGGTGTCATGATGTCATGATGTCATGTTCTAAATCTAACCTAACATTAACGTCTTATGATGTTGTGTGCCTGCTGGGAAGTTCACTCGAGCTGTGGATAATGTTAGGCTAGTTTTTTTTTTTTCAGAAGTAAAGCCAGCCAGCCAAGGAAAAAGGAATATTGTATATTAAACATGTCATGACATTCATAATTCAATATTTTCATTGTAAATTTTTGATCATTGACCAATCATTGGCCAGGCATTATATGTATTATAAAATAAAAACCCAATAGATATTGATTACAATCACTAAAAGTTGGTGAGATTGAGAGTCATGCAATGATTGGATAAATATGCCATAACTAATGAATATTAGACAGACATAGTTGCTGATGTAAAAAGTCTTGTGGATGTTTGATCAGTGCCAGGGAAATGATGTGAAGCACTACAGCAGTTAGATTTAAACTGCTGGTTTCCTTGTTTGAGCAAAGGATCTGCCTGCTCAGCACATACTGTAATGTTTGGCTTGATAACATCACGTTGGAGGTTTAGACTGGGTTCAGAAGTCACACAGTGGTCAGAGACGGTTCAGTCCTCAAAGCACCTGTGTGTGAAATACACTGGGCTCAATTCCCGCTTTCATACGTTTCTGATGCCTGCAGTGCCTCCAGACATCACCATTCATGAGCAACGTGTGACATCATTGCTTGAAAATACACAAACATTTAGATCAGATCATTGTGTCATATCTGGGCAGATGATTTGCACAGTGCATACTGAAGGTGTGTCAATTTTTTGTCTTATCAGTGCTCCAAAAAAAAGTGTTTGCCTGTGTCATTGACATAGTCATAATTTGTCATTTAGTGAGTCAAGCTGAATCCGGTAGGTGGGACACAACCGATCCATAAAAGGATTATACTTATCTAAATTCTGAATCAGTTTTGTCTATCTGTCTGCTCATCTTAATGTGATTGCAAATGAAGAGGTGATTTTCAGTCCAAAGATAACTGCAGATCACAGTCCAGTATTTCTTCACATTGTTCCCATTATTCAGGTGTCTTCATATAAATATCTTGTTGTTTATATTAAGTGTTTAGTGATTTGGCACGTTCACATTGAAGGCCTGTGTTTTAGGTTTCAAAAGAGACTTTGTGGTGTTAGTTGTAAGTAGGGATGCAACAAATATAGATTTTGATTGTACGACCATAGACTGAGGACCAATAACAGTTTCATGGTTATCACGATTATTATGCATTCATAATGTCTAGTTTAGAAAATCACATGAAAACTTCTTATATTTTAAATTGTTTTTATTGCTGCTCAGTAACCAAAAAATACAGCACAAAATAAAAATAAACAACAGTCCATTTCTCTTTGGACTTAAAAGTTAAACATACACTGAAAATAAATGACAGAGCAATGTATAAATAAATAAAGGAATAAAAGCTACATATTAGGTATTTCCCTTTTAAATGTAGTCAAAGGCTGCTAAACCTCTGTCTAAAAAGCAATTTTAAGGCAACTATATTACAAAATGTTTGGTATTTTTCATTGTGTATTTTTTTCTCTACGCAGTAGAAATGTGTTTATTCCATACAAAGTATGAAGCTGATCAGTCAGTTCTTGACACGTGACTCACAGTGCGCATTCTTTCTACTAGGTGCGCATGGAAAGCCTAAGTGCCTCACATCATGCGCAAGCCGCGCGCCTCCATTGTAAATAAAGAACTTGTATGCGCAAAAGACGCAGTATGTGAATGGCCCTTAGTTAATAGCCTCAGCCATAGTTAATCCAGTGTGCAAGCTGAACTTTAAACTAGCACACAGTTGGCATAACTTTGTTTAGTTGCAGCTGTTTTGTTCAGTGTAGAACCGCTAGAATGTTTAGAATAGACAAATTAAAGTGCGAATAATAGGTTAATCGTTGCATCCCTAGTTGTAAGAGCAGGTTGCTGTACTGATTAGATTTGGAATATGTGTCTGGTACCCTCACTGTACAACTGAGGTCTGTAGTAATTTAGTGGTGAAGTAGGATGCTGAAATGAAGTCTTTTAATATGATATTAAGTGATTTTTATTCTAAATATGAGACTTTTTGGTATATGATGTATTATTATATGGTCTACTGAAATTATTGATACTGATTGGCTGGAAGGTGTGCAATAAAATTGTTTAGTGCACAGGTACACTGAAAAAAAGATTAATTGGATTTACTTATTTCTTTAAGCGACTGTAAGTGGTTGCAAACAATTTATATGGGCTGAATTGAATTTACAAATTAAATTTAGTAATGTTCAGTTTAATTCTTTTGTTTAAATTGAGCCCATATAAATTGTTTGCAACCACTTACCTGGAAAAAAAATAAGTAAATCCAATGTATAATTTATTTCAGTGTAGTTTCAATCAGCGTTGATCATTGTTTAAAATAAATGTGCTGCCTTAATTACTGTACATTAGTAGTAACCATAGCAACTCAGTGACAGTTTGCCGGAGCCATTATGTACGGTGTAATCTCCAGGACACGGATGTGTGCTACACCAGGGAGCCGATGTTGATCAACGAACTTTGTAAAAAATGCTGGGTTCCATACAATCAATTTGTGTTGGGATAACATGAAGGAATTAAGCTAACTTATTAGTTTTTACAT
Source organism: Danio kyathit (assembly GCA_903798195.1). NCBI lineage: Eukaryota > Metazoa > Chordata > Actinopteri > Cypriniformes > Danionidae > Danio > Danio kyathit. Next base: position 16,052,794 of record LR812541.1, read on the forward strand.
ATTTAGGTGAATTGAACATAAAACAATTAAGTTGTCCCAAATTAAATCTTAAAAGTTGTGTTGTTTCAGCTCATTTTAAATAAGTAGGTTGAACAAGCAACAAAATATTCTTTTGAGTGAACCAACTCGCAAATATGCTCAAAAATATTTTTGAAGAGGTAGCTAACACTTTACTATGAACTATTAGATATGCCCATGACATACATGCACGCATGATCTCTCTCTCATGTGCACACTCTCTGATTGTGACTGATTCAAAGCAGGGAGGTCTGATGTTCATAAGTTTGGTCAAGTATTGTGCTTTCAAGAGCATTACTACGTAGTTTTATTAAAGGATTTTAAATGCACTTCACGTTGGGCGGTTCTTTGTCTTTGTGTTGTGCATTTAAATCCTTTAATGCATGGCGATCTATTGATTATCCTTTACTTTAGGTATTAGACTTAAAGACATTTTAGTAGATGTCTTCTGTCAATCATGGTAAAAAAATGTTTTAGTTTTATTTGCACACAACATACTGTAATCAATTTAAGCATACTTTTTTATTTTGCTTTGTATTTTTATGTATGTATGTATGTATGTATGATCATCACAAATACTGCAGAAGACTTATGGAACCCGCATGGACCCAAGATTCTCACAAATCATAGTTTGAGGTTACATTCAGTATGAGGGCAGGCGAGAGATCTGCAGAGTGGATGGCAACATCAACAGCCTAAGGTATCAAGACATTTGTGCTGCCCATTACATTAAAAACCACAGGAGAGATAAAATTCTTCAGCAGGATAGCACTCCTTCTCATACTTCAGCCTCCACATCAAAGTTCCTGAAAGCAAAGAAGGCCAAGGTGCTCCAAGATTGGCCAGCCCAGTCACCAGACATGAATATTATTGAGCATGTCTGAGGTAAGTTGGAGGAGGCATTGAAGATGAATCCAAAGAATCTTGATGAACTCTGGGAGTCCTGTAAGAACATTTTCTTTGCCATTTCAGATGACTTTATTAATAAGTGATTGAGTCATTGCAGAGATGTATGGATGCAGTCCTCCAAGCTCATGGGAGTCTTGCACACAATTAAGTCATTCTCGCTGCACCATGACTTTATATCCTATACTGTACATTATTTATGTTAAGCGACAAGACTGTTGTCTAAGCAAAGTCAGACCATACTGTCCTAATTAAAAAAAATTAAAAATCAAGTCATGATCATATTTTTTTTTGTTATAGTAAGCGTAATCTAGAGGCCTTTGCCTTTCATATAAGCCACTTCTGATACCAAATGATCAACTAGAAGTACAAGACAAGCATATTTTTTAAAATTAGAGATCCAATACAGGTTTTCATCAAAGGAGCTTACTATTAACCAGTTAACAACTTTTTTTCAGTTTTTAATTTTTAATTACAATTGTTTTTTACCATTGAAAGTTTCTAATAGCTGTACTTGAGCACCGTCATGTTTTGTTCTGTTCTACTGCATTCTTTATGTTTCATCGATCGTCTTTCTTTCAGTCTGGGAATTCTTCATACTGCGACAGTCTGTTTGTCGTCACTAGAGCCAGACACTTGATCTGACTGTATTTTGCACACGTTCAGGCGTGGTTGAGATACGGAATGTTCCAGATGTGATGCCACCTGATAAAACAGATGGCAGGTGTCTGACACATTCCTCAGATGTGAGAGGGCAGCTCCACAGACACCAGTCAGTCAGAGACCCAGGCAGATTAAAGGAATGGGAGGTGGTGGGAAAGGAAGAGTAAGGCACTTACTGGATGTCTGACTAAGATACTCTGATTTCTGCACAGCACATTCCACCAACGCTTTGTTCTGCTGCTCAGTAGGACAAAATTCAGGAGGAGGAGAGTGAGGGGAAATGCTTTGTGTGTGCCTCATATATAAACCCTCCTGCACTCTGAGCATGTTAGATAACGTGCAGAAATTCACAGACAATGTTGTTTCCACACATAAAAATAGACTAGTATGCTGTATATTTGTGTAAACGCACAAAAGATAATTTAGTGCTGTGTACAAAATGTAAAATTATTAAACTTATTAATTTTTTTGCCAATTGATTTTAACAGAACAAGGTGATTTCCACAGTATTTCCTATTGTATTTTTTTCCTGGAAAAAAGTTAGATTTTTTAAGTTTGTCTGAAATAAAAGCAGCTTTTAATTATTATTTTTTTAATTTAATATTTTAATATTTAGGGTCAATATTACTAGCCCCCTTGGTAACAGAACAAACCACTGTTTGTCTAATTAACCAAAGTTGCTTAGTTTTTTTAAAAATGCTGGAGACCTGCACTATAAAAATATCTGTAAATTGACAGATTTTCTGTATTTTGAAATTCATGTTTTTTTCTCACTTAATTATGCTTTTGAATTGCATTATGGGACTAATAATCTATCAGTACATTTTCTGTTATTTACACTTATTTTATTATACACTATACCTGACAAAAGTCTTATCGTCAATCCCAGTTGTAAGAGCACCAAATAATAACTTTTAATCTTTTTAATAACTAATCTTCTAGTTGATTATTTGGAAAAGTGGCAGAAGGTAGATTTGTCTGATGAATCATCTGTTGAACTGCATCCTAATAATCACAAACACTGCAGAAGACCTATTGAACCTGCATGAACCCAAGATTCTCACAGAAATCAGTCAAGTTTGGTTAAGGAAAACATTCAGTATGGGGGTGTGCGAGAAATCTGCAGAGTGGATGGCAACATCGACAGCCTGAGGTATCAAGACAATTACATTACAAACCACAGGAGAGGGCAAATTTTCACCAGGATAGCACTCCTTCTCATACTTCAGCCTCCTGAAAGCAAAGAAGGCCAAGGTGCTCGAGGATTGGCCAGCCCAGTCACCAGACAGGAACATTATTGAGCATGTCTGGGGTAAGATGAGGGAGCAGGCATTGAACATGAATCCAAAGAATCTTGATGAACTCTGGGAGTCCTGCAAGAACGCTTTCTTTGCAATACATAATATTAATTATTAATTTAATAGATTTAATTAATTTTTTATTAAAATTTAATTAATAGTTAATTTTTCCTCTGCACCATGACTTTATATTCTATAGTGTACATTATTTCTGTTAAGTGACAAGACTGTTGTCTAAGCAAAGTCAGACCTTACTGTTCTAATTAAATAAATAAAAATCACGGCATGATCAGATTTTTGGGGGGTAAAAAAAGCGTAATCTAGAGGCCTTTGCCTTTCATATAAGCCACTTCTGACACCAAATGATCAACTAGAAGTCAAGTCACTATTTGTTGTTCCTAAAACTTGGATAGGCGACAAGACTTTTGTCAGGTAGTGTATTTTTTCTTATACTGTATTATATTTTTTCAAACTACTAAAATGTCAATAAAAGTGACCTTGTTAAACTGTAGAGTTAAATTTTCAAGATCAAAAGTGGACAGAGCAGAAATAAACTCCCATAATTCAGTTCACAACCGTAAACAAACAGAAAACACTTGCCACAAAATATGGAAACTGTTATTCAACAGATTTTTTACAGTGTGTAACCATTAAATTCATCCTACTATGGAAGTCAACTGTTACAGGTTTTCACCTTTCCTCAGAATATATTCTTTCATGTTCAACAGAAGACAGAAACTAATGAAGGTTTGGAACCACTTGAGTGTGAGTAAATAGTGAGTACAATTACATTTTTGGGTGAACTATCTCTTTAATTAAAATTTAAAACAAAAAAAAGAAACGTACAGAGATTTTTTTTTTTGTAACTTGAATTACAGGGTCATTATAACTACATTCAAATAGGCTTCATCATATAGTCAGCACTTCTGGACTCTCAAGACGTGTTTGTTTTTTGGAAAGAATGTGGCATACTTGACACACTGTTAAGAGACATATAAAAAGTGATAAATATTGCACGCTCCCCCTTTTGAGGTTTCATTAGCGTCTGTAATAATGTGCAGCATTTTACAAGCTGAAGTTTAACGGTTCAGGGTTTGTTCAAAGCACATATTCAGGCTCGGAAAATCACACAGCAATTAGTGTGAAGAATTCCCCCTCTTACGTAAAACAAGCTTCAAGAATACATTCCCAAGGCAACAGGAAACAACTTTCCCCTTCATACGCCTTTTTTACCAAACCACCCTGGCTGCTTCTTGTGAATTTTACACACCAAATTTCACAACTGCGTCGACCCTACAGCTGCATGTCTTCTGGAACAGGAGTGCAGAGGCGCCGGTTCATTTACGATTAAGACTAAGCTTTTACAATAGACCGGTGCAGTGGAAAAATCTCGCTGAATGAAAAGAAGCACTGTGTGCCTCTCAAAGCACCACAGCAGCTCAATCACACTCAGCAGCTCTTAAATTAGTGAAGACTGAAACACTGTGTGTGTGTGTGTGTGTGAGGGGGGGTGCTTATAAAAATACAGAATGAGTTAGTTTTGTTTCAGAACCTTTAAGTTTTTCTTTAAGGGGAGGATTAGGTGTAGGGTTGGGGTAGGGCAATAGAAAATACAGTTTGTACAGTATAAAAACAATGGAAACCTATATGAAATGTCCCCACAGTTAACAAAAAAAAAAACTGTGTGTACTGGTTTTGGTGGTTTACAAGGACAGAAATTTGTATGACATGAGAATGGTATTCTATTAAGGTGTCCTCATAATTCAAACTGCTTAAAAATCATACTTAACGGGGTTTTATCCATTCAGATTTGCCATGGGTTTCCTGTGAAGGTTGTGTTTAGGTGCAGGGGTAGGGTAGGCCATATAATAAGTGTTTTTGGTAACACTTTACTCAAAGGGGTGTTCATAAGACTGTTATGAAACCTCTATAATAATGACATGCTTATAACAACTGTTATTAAGTGTCATTTGCTCAGTATTGTCATATTAAATGCAAATATGACACTAATTGTTATGTCAACTTGTCATAAATAAATCACAACTGGTCTTTATCTTTGTCATAAGAACTAGAACTTGTCATAAATCTGTCATAAACATGATAGACATGAGGCCATTATAATTGTTATGAATATTTTTTTATGTTCATACACCTTTTCAGTGTATTTGTCATTAAAATGTCTTATTAAACGTGTCATTACTCTCAAATAATGTTAAAGAGCATCATTAATATTTAATGACATTATGATAAATCTAGTATTATTGACACTGTTATAAAAATGTATGACATGATTATAATGGCTTCATGACAGTCATGTTTTGTTGTCTTGGTAATGTTGAACAGTCCTTCAAGTAAAGTGCAAGAAGTTTGGCCACAGGAGAAATGGTCATGCCCAACTGAGCCTGGTTCCCCTCAAGGTTGTTTCCTTCATTTTTGTCAATTGGTGAAGTTCGTTTCTCTCCACTGTCACCACTGGCTTGCATGGTCTGGGACTTGTGGAGCTGCGCATCGATGGATTTGCTATTCAGTGTTTGGATTTTCAGCAGTGAAAATTAAACCACACTGAACTAAACTAAACTGAACTTCAACTCTGAAAACTGGATGACACAGTTTCAGTTTACTAGAACTTCTATGTTAAGCTGCTTTGACACCATCTACATTGTAAAAGCGATATAGAAATAAACATGAATTGAATGGAATTGAATTTAAAAATACATTACGCCTTTGAAGAGTCCTCGTAACCACCAATACCAACAGTGTGTGTGTAGCAGTAGAAAGTGTTGGCTTATGACTGTGAGAATATTTTCAGCTTTTGTGTTAAAAGATAAATTACCAGAACACCAGGAAGGACCTTTCGTGCATGTTTGTGACATTTAGGCGGACAGTGGCATCTTCACCATGTTTGGAGGCTCTGTAAGAAGGTCAAGAAAATCACGTTGGATGATTCAGTGGTGCATTCATCTGACCGGGACCCCACAGTCGTATTACCCAGCATTCTTGGAGACATAATAAACTGCATAATGATGTTTCACAGCTGGGCACGAGGGGGACAGAAGCTTTAGGAACTTTACTCATTTTGGTGGACTGATTTATTATTTGGTTCCAGACATTGACAACAGGCACTCCTTGTGTTGCTCTCATCACTTCTGAAATGTTCCAGTTTATATGTGACAGACTGGAATTTTCACTGTTACAATGTTATAGTGTTTTAGTTGGTTGCCATAGTATTGCAGTATGGTTTCTAAGGTGTTTTAAATAGGATTGTAATGAAGTTGCTATGGCGCAAAGATGTCTAGAATGGCATTAGTCTGTATTTATTGTATTCATTTTAAATATATTAAAGGGATAGTTCATCAAAAATGATAATTACCTCATTATTTACTCTCCCTCATGTGGTTTTTTTAAAGATGTTTGAATTTCTTTCTTCTGTTGAGCACACAAAAAAAGATGTTTTGAAGAATGCTGGTTGCTGGGACTCATTGACTTTCATTCATTCATTTTCTTTTCGCTTTAGTCCCTTTATTAATCAGGGGTCGCCACAGCGGAATGAACCGACAACTATTCCGGCATATGTTTTACGCAGCAGGTGCCCTTCCACCTGCAACTCATTGCTGGAAAACACCCATAAACACTCATACACTATGGACAATTTAGCTTACCCAATTCACCTATAGCACATGTCTTTGGACTGTGGGGGAAACCAGAGCACCCGGAGGAAACCCACGCCAACATGGGGAAAACATGCAAACTCCATACAGAAATGCCAACTGACCCAGCCGACGCTCGAACCAGCAACCTTCTTGCTGTGAGGCGACAGAACTACCCAATGCGCCACCGTGCAACCCTCATTGACTTTTTATAGTATGAAAAAAAAATACTGCAAAAGTTAGCTACCAGCATTTTTCAAAATATCTTCTTTTGTGTTCAACAGAAGAAAGAATTTCAGTTAAGTTTTGAACAAGTGCAGGAGTAAATGACAGAATTGAAATGTTTGAGGTTTAACTCTTTTATATATATATATATATATATATATATATATATATATAATATAATATATATATGTTGTGTGTGTGTTGTGTGTGTGTGTTGTGTGTGTGTGTGTGTGTGTGTGTGTGTGTGTGTGTGTGTGTACATATATATATAATTTTTTCTTATTTTTTAAGTTTGTCATTAACGGTTATTATAATAAATATTTACATTTAAAATAAGTTTATTTAATCAAATATAAATATTCATTATGTTAAATATCTTATAAAAAAATTTGATTAGTTATAAAGAATATAAATATAAAAATAAAACTAAAATCAGTATCCCATAACAGTGAAAATGGCATATTACAATTTAGCTTTAGGTTTGTTGTTATAATTATTTTTAGTTATAATTAAAAAATATATAATATCAATACTAATATAAACTCATATTACAGTAAGTCATAAACAATATAAGTACAGGTGATTATATTTAGATAATAATCTAATAGATTTGGATTAGAGATATGTTAAAGTAAACAAGTAGAATATAAAGAATAAAACTAAAAACTTAGGGTGGATTTGCTATTGTAATAATTTTTTTATATATATATTTGATAGCTTAAACATAAACAAAATAAAGCTTTTTTGACTTTTATTTAAAATGCATTTCTTATAATTGTAAATTTAACTTACACTTATTTTATTTCATATCATTGTCAAATAAAACATCTTTTATTTATTTTTTAAATTTCATATTTTCATTCATTCGTTCATTTTCTTTTCGGCTTAGTCCCTTATTAATCAGGGGTCGCCACAGCGAAATGAACCACCAACTTATCCAGGATATGTTTTACGCTGCGGATGCCCTTCCAACTGCAACCCAACACTGGGAAACACCCATACACACTCATACACTATGGACAACGTAAACACGGGGAGAACATGCACAATCACCTCACAGCAAGAAGGTTCGCTGGTTGAAGCCCCGGCTGGGTCAGTGACATTTCTGTGGGGAGTGTGCATGTTCTCCCCGTGTTCACGTAGGTCTCCTCTAAAGCTAAATTGTCTGTAGTGTATGTGTCTAGTGTATGTGTGTGAATGAATGTGTATGAATGTTTTTCACTGATGGGTTGCAGCTGAAAGGCTATCCGCTGTGTAAAATATGCTGGATAAGTTGGCGGTTCATTCCGCTCTGGCAACCACAGATTAATAAAAGGACTAAGCCGAAAAAAAAAATGAATGAATGAATGAATGATTAAAAATGATATAATCTTGAAAATATACAAGGTGAATTGGGTAGGCTAAATTGTCTGTAGTGTATAAGTGTGAATGAGTGTGTGTGTGGATGTTTCCACGAGATGGGTTGCTCTGAAATGGCATCCGCTGCGTAAAAATGCTGGATAGGTTGGCGGTTCATTCCGCTGTGGCGACCCCGGATTAATAAAGAGACTAAGCTGAAAGAAAATTAATGAATGAATGATACACTGTAAAAAAAATTCTTAAAATTTTACGGAAAAATACTGGCAGCTATGGTTGCCAGAACTTTTTTGTAAAAAATACAGAATTTTTTAGTAAAATTGTTTTTTTACAGAAAATGTTTATTTTTTACGAGAGACTGATGCATTGATAATTTACAAACCTTTGAGTTAAGTTTTATTTGCAGAAAGAACTACATTTTAGTTGGCATTTACTGGCATTAAAAGCAATATTTTAAATGTCTAAGCAATATATCTGAGCATATTGATATTGAGAACCATTGCACATCAGTTCACTACAAAACTTTTTAAATAATGCAAAGTCATTAATGCATTATTGTTCACGTGTGACTGGAATTAACAAACAGATTTCCACTGCTTTAGTAACTACACAGTTACCTTTAAATAAAAGAAGATGCAGCATAACATCAGATACTCTCAGTTCATCTTGACTTGCACACAGACGCTACTATCCTCCACAATGGTGACACAAAAGGTTTTACGTATTGTTGTTTTGTTTTTTCTTTATTTTACAAAATATACTGGCAGCTGTGGTTGCCAGTAATCTACTGTTTTTAACATTTTACATTCGTAAATTCAATCTAGAGAATATTTCTGTTAAAAATACATTACACAGTCTGTATTTATCATCAAACACATTTAACCCCTTAAATTGCAGAGGAAAATCTTCAGTAGGGTGCTCACTACAGAGAGTTGAACACTCAGACAGTAATGAAGTTAATGAGATAATTAAGTGTCTATTTAAAGGAGGATTAAGAATTATTGATAAACAACTGTTAACAAGCAGAATCACTGAAGGAAAGAAAAACACAAATTACAGCCAAAACCAAAGATGAAATCAACTGAAAATAAAACTCTAAATTAAAATAATAATTAATAAAAATTATTACAAAATAAAAATGTATTTCTCAAGATCTCAGCAGAGATCATTCAACGACTCCACAAACATCAGGAGCTTTACTTATTACTGAACTTTGACTTTATTTCTGTCACATGAACAAAAACTCTTAATGAAATTTCTGTTGTTCATTTGAAGTCACCATGATGGAGGTCGGCTTTAGTTGGGCTCTTCAACTTCTTGTTTTTATTTTGGTTGCTATAATTAATTGTGTTAATCACACTATTTGTATAGCATGAAAAGCCTGATATCTACTGAAATATTACCCCCCAAAAAAACAAAATAAAGGCAAAGAAAGAAATTTTAAGAGTATAAAGCTGCATAATTTATTCATGCTGCAGTGCATGTTGGGAGTTTTGTACTATGCTGGTACCCAGCATGCATTGCGGCATGAATGAAATATACAGCTTTTTTTTAGCAACGATGGTTGAGGTTCATATCCTGATTCTTGATGTCTTTGGCCTTAATGTGCAGCTGGAGATCTCAAGGTTTTGTGCATGAAACTAGTTATTAATTCCTTCATAATTGTTTGTTGACCCTTCCGGAAGCTGTACTATTGTCCCAAATAACATCACATAAAATAAGTAAAATAATTAGTACATTTTTGGTGATTTATAAAATTAGTTCTGTAATAAGTACATAAATCTTCTCATTGTCTTTCGTGCCATAACTGATGAGTTTTAGAAGTACAGTTATAACAGCCAGAGAAACATTAAGATAATTGAACAACGGTTCAAGAGCTAAACTAAATCAGCCTCTGATCTCCATGATGGTGAGGTCAAATGAAACATTTTCAATAAAAATATAAACCTCTGTTAATTATCAAATATTCTTTGCAGAATATTGGAAGTCAAACTTTAATCAGTGAAGCTGGTAATGCTGTTTGTGGAGTTGTTCAATCCTCTGTCTTAATTCAGTTGGTTTAGTGTAAGGCTGTATAGTTTTACTTCTTGTTCTGTCTATCAGTGATTGTTCTTGTTAGCTGCAGGTTTCATCAATTCAGTCATTTGTGGTCATTCGCTTTTTCTAGTGGACTAAACTAATCAACTAATTTAGGGACTAGTGAATGAGGGTGTATGGTGAGATTTCAGACACTCTGCCTACTTTCTCGAAAACAAAGGTTAGATCTGTTACAGTTACTTTCCGTATTTTGTCCAGAATTGAGATGTTAATCATTTAGCAGGTTTTCCCTGTAGATTGCACAGCATTTTAGATTTTTTTTAGAGTGTAATATACACTATTAAGTCATAAACAATATAAATACAGATTGGATTAGAGATAAATTAAAGTAAAAATGTAGATTTGTTATTGTAATAATATTTTTAGTTACATTTTTTAGCTTAAACTTTATCAAAATGAAGCTTTTATTGACTTTTATTTAAAATGCTTATCTTATCAATTTAACTTTATCTTACACTTATTTATTTCACATCATTGCCAAATAAAACATCTTTTATCTATTGTTTACTTTTCATATTTCCATTTATTTTTAATATTTGTATTATAATCAAATCTACTTTAATTATTCCAGCTACATTACAATTAACAATTTCCACCCCCACAGTTTTAGTTAACAGCATCAAGACTGTTTCACAATAGTGCTTTTCTATCCTGTCTTTTGAGAAACATCAAAACAACGCCCAGCCTCAGAGCTTTCTCAAAAAAAAAAACCCAATTGTAGGAGGGCTTGGCTTTGATCTGGCAACCTTACTGACCTCTCCCGCTCTCCCTTCATTGCTCATGGCTGATACTTTAGTCAGAAAAATACCTCATATGTTTGTGGAGAGTGGCACAGTTGTATGAAAGTAAATGTCCAGTGTGAAGGCCATGCATCAGCAGCGCATGTCTCAGGTATTGACAGGATTGAGCTGAAAACGACACACAACTCTGGGTTTTATACAGTGTGTGTGTGACTGAGGATGAAATATTCAACTCTGCAGGCCTCAGCTATTGTATTTCATTCATTCAATCTCAGTCATTGTCTTATTATTTAAAGGTTTGGTTCTGCCACTGATTCAGTGTGTATACGTGTGTGTGTGTCTGTTGACTTTTCCATGAGTACAGGAAGATAGGGGGTAACCTCTGAAAATGGGTTCCTGTTAATGTTTTTGTCCTGCTCTACAGGAACTTCCACCTCAGCGAAAGACAATCCAGTCTGAGGTCTTGCAGGCTCCGGGGGTCAACGATAGGGATGGGCGATGCCATTTCTTTGCTTTTTGATGGAATGCAAAGAACCAGCAATGCCAGTATTGCAGATACTAATACCTGTTTTTAAAAGGAATGCATTCCTGATTCTGAGGAGTGCAATGAGTAATTCATTATAGCATTTAAACAATGTGGCTTGTGTTGTTGTTTTTGATGTTTACATTGATATGGTATGGAAATATGTCACACTAAAAACATTATTCATTTGGTTTACTAAATCTTTTTAAGGTAACTGGTTGCAAACAATTTATATGAGCTGGATTTAAACAATCAAATAAAATTTAGTAATGTTCAACTTAATTTAATTGTTTAAATTCAGCCAAGGGCAGCACGGTGGCGCAGTGTGTAGCACGTTCGCCTGACAGCAAGAAGGTTACTGGTTTGAGCCTTGACTGGGTCAGTTGGTGTTTCTGTGTGGATTTTGCATGTACTCCCCGTGTTCGCATGGGTTTCCTCCGGGTGCTCTGGTTTCCCCCACAAGTCCAAAAACATGCGGTATAGGTGAATTGGGTAGACTAAATAGTCCGTAGTGTGTGTGAATGAGTGTGTATGAATGTTTCCCAGTGATGGGTGCAGCTGGAAGGGCATCCGCTGTGTAAAACATGTGCTGGGTAAGTTTGTGGTTTATTCTGCTGTGGCGACCCCAGATTAATAAATGGAATAAGCCGAAAAGAAAATGAATGAACGAATGAATGAATAAAATTCAGCCAATATAAATTGTTTGCAACCAGTTACTTTTAGATTTAGTTACCTAAGATTTAGTAAGCTCAATAATTTTTTGGTTTTTAATTAGTAAAATTAAATATTAAATTAAATATTTATAACACTTCTTTGGGGCGGCACGGTGGCTCAGTGGTTAGCACTGTCGCCTCATAGCAAGAAGGTTGCTGGTTCGAGTCCTGGGGCCAGTTGGCATGTTTATGTAAGTTTCCTCCAGGTGCTCTGGTTTCCCCCACAGTCCAAAGATATGCACTGTAAGTGAATTGCATGAACTACATTGGTCGTAGTGAGAGTGTGAGAGGAAGGGCATCCGCTGCGTAAAGCATATGCCGGAATTGTTGGCGGTTCATTCCGCTGTGGCAACCCCTGATAAATAAGGGACTAAGCTGAAGGAAAATGAATGAATGATGAATAACACTTGTTTGCGCTCTATGGGTGACCGGGCTTTCTTTTTCTTGATTCTAAGGCTTTAGAACTCGCTTCCCTATAACATGTTTAATATTTTAGATTGTTTAAATGCTAGAGGGGACAGAAATGTAGAGGCCTTTTCTGTGGCGGGTCCTCGGTTATGGAACACCTTGCCCCTTGAGATTAGAATGGCTCCATCACTATTTATTTTAAATCACTTCTTAAAACGTACCTTTTTAGCTTGGCTTTTTAATATTATTTTCATAGTTCTTTCTACTGCTACATTTTTATCTTTTTTTCAGTCGTTTCTCTGTTTTATTTCTATGTTTTTATATTGTGTCTTTTTACTTTACTTATGTACTTTATGTACAGCACTTTGGTCAGTCTTGTGACTGTTTTTAAATGTTCTCTATAAATAAATTTAATTTAAAAATCCTCCTTTCAAAATGCACTACTTTACGCACACCTATTCATAAGGTGTGTATGTGTTTTATGATTCTAGATATTGAAGGTTTTTTTATCTATTTTAAATGTTTTAATTTTAATGTTTTACTTTAATTGTCATACAAAACAATTTTTACTTCTGTATCTTTTTGTGAAGCGCTTTGAGAATTAAGTTTTCTTAAAGGCGCTATATAAACATAAATTATTATTTTTATAATTATAATTCCATGTTCTTCCTCTCTGAATGACTGCTGTCTGTTGCTTCTTGCACCTTTTAGCATTTATCATTTAGACACTTAAATTATATCAATTTGTTCGATAATTAAAACAAAATTAATGAATTATTACTTAAATATAACTACACTGTAAAAAATTATATGATCACCAAGTCATGGCAACACATGTTTCTAGTTAATTGTAACTTATTAAAATAAGTTAATCATGTTCCAACTTAAATTTATGAGTTAAGCAAGCAGTTTTAGGTCAGCTTAATATAGTATAAGTTTAAATGACTCATAAGGTTAATTTGATTCAACTTCAAAATAAAAAAGCAACCACTATTTTTTTTAACAGTGTAGAATTAAAATAATGAAACAATTAGGAATGCAATTAATAATAATAATTTAAAAACATGTTTTTAAGCATTTAATTAAACAAAAGATTTTAAACAGAAATACTGAAATAGTAATTTCTTGTACTTTCACCAATAACATGTGCTTATGGATTTTTCTCATTTGTTCAATAATTAAAATAATAATTGAAAAGAAAAACAAATAATATTAATGTGTTATTCATAAAAAATATCTAAAACTATATAATTAATTTAAAAAATTACATTTTGAATGTATTAATAGTAGGGCGACGCAGTGGCGCAGTAGGTAGTGCTGTCGCCTCACAGCAAGAAGGTCGCTGATTCGAGCCTCAGCTGGGTCAGTTGACGTTTCTGTGTGGAGTTTGCATGTTCTCCCTGCGTTCACGTGGGTTTCCTCCGGGTGCTCCGGTTTCCCCCACAGTCCAAAGACATGCGGTACAGGGGAATTGGGTAAGCTAAATTGTCCGTAGTGTATGAGTGTGAATGAGTGTGTATGGATGTTTCCCAGAGATGGGTTGCGGCTGGAAGGGCATCCACTGCGTAAAACATGTGCTGGATATGTTGGCGGTTCATCCCGCTGTGGCGACTCCGGATTAATAAAGGAACTAAGCTGAAAAAAAAATGAATGAATGAATGAATGAATGAATAGTATCACAGATTGATTTGGCAAAAGTTCATTACATCTTAATATTGGGAAAACAAAAGAGCCATGTCTGGGGAGTCAAACAAGAGCAGTAGATACTAGATTTTATAAACCAGTCATCATAAATGTACAAATAGTAGAGCAGGTCTCAAATTTCTATTTGACTCCTTTATGGAAAAAACAGCAATTGCCATTTTTAAAGATAATACACATCCCCTTCACTCAGCTTTAGAAGTGTTACCATCAGGATGCAGACTTTTAGAATTCCTAAAAGCCCTAAGAAACGCTTATAAAAAGTAATTTATCCCAATTGCAGTTGTTGTCTTAAATCGGATCACTGTTTAAAGTGTATGGGGTGGTTGTCAAGAATGATGTGCAGTAATATTATTGGGCTAATTATTTTTTTTAATTTTTAACTTATGTTGTTGTCTTGATGATTGTTGTTATTGTGTGAGTGTTGTATGTATGCATGCTAATAACATACTAAACTAAAACTTATACTAGAATACAATGACTACTACTACTAATAATAATAATACAATTATTAATAATAATTTATTACACTTTAGCTGGAAACATATGCCAGAGTAATTGGCAGATCATTTCCACGTGGCGACCCCTGATAATCAGGGACTAAGATGAAGGATCAGTGAGTGAGTGAATTTATTACGCTGAAAAATAAGTGTGGTATTCATTCAAAAACTGCAATTCATTTCATAAATACTGCAAGAATTAACACATTAAATGACCCATGTTAAAGTAGAAAGACTGAATTAATAATTCTGTACTTCAAATTTCATTTAAATTAAATTGCCGACAAATCTTTGGTAATCCTATTTAAATATGTACATTTGCATACGAGTATTGATCTCTCCAGAATGAGCACCGTGTGGTTCGGGCAGTTTAACTTGAACACTTACAGTGAAGACAGTTCTGAAAAGTGGAAATCTCCTTATCTTAGCATTTGTTTTAAAGCTCATGGTGTATTTTCCATTTACCAAACATGTTTTGCCATTCATCCAGGTGGTTTTCACAGTGGAGATCCTCAGGAATTGACCTCCTGACACACTGAACGAAAGACCAGTTGTTGAAAGAGTCAACACCCTTATGTGTGAATCCAGAGCTTTGTGGTGGGGTGAAACTACTTGGGTGGTGATTGGGTGGAACTGATTAGCTGTTCAGATGAGACAGTAGCACTCAGATCTCACAGACACAGAATCTACAGAATCTATATCTCCAATATACTTAATTTGCATTGTTCGTTTTGGGCTAAAAGACGTTAGAAATACCTAAGCTCCATATGTTATTAGTAAACATCCTGATGCTGAAAATCTAAATATGTTAATAAGTGCTGCCGTGTCCAGCCAATAACATAGGCTATAAATATAATAATATCAAAAATGAAAACAGTGAATAAAGAGCTGTTCAAAATGTATTTACAGAATAGAAGAAATTAACTAGATAAGATTTTCACATGAACAAAGGTGGAGCCCATGAGATACACCTACCTATTACATCATCAACCTTGACCAATTTGAGCTCAGATGTGTTTTAGCAGACAGTGGAATTTTTTCAGAAGGTTTGCTGCTCAACTGCGCAAACAAACAAAGTTTTTAAAAATTACATCACTCAGGCTGCATTTTTGAGTTTGTGTTGTTATTGGAGCTCTAAGGGAATAGTTCATCCAAAAATATATTATCCACAATAGTTTACTCAACCTTAAAGCCATCGTTGATGTTTACGCCTCAGACGAACACAACCAGTAATATTAAAGGGATAGTTCCACAATAGGAAAGTTTTCTCTCAGTCTGATCCAAACCTGTTTCAGTTTATTTTTCCTGCTAACACACAAAAATACAATTTTGAAGATTGTTAGAAACATGTAGGGATTGACTTCCATAGAAAAAACAATACTTTGGACAGTTTTCAACATTTTCAAAAATATATTCTTTTGCATTTAACAGAAGAAACTCAAGCAAGTAAATGGTGAGGAAATAATGACAGAATTTTTATTTTGGTGTGAACTATCCCTTAAATATCCTGTGGTGATTGAGTTTCTGAAGCTTTAATAAGCAAATCCATAATAAAAGCAACATAATACACTCTAATATAGGTAATAAAGGCCTTTGAAGTAAAGTAATAGGGTTTTTTAAGAAAAATATCTACAGTATATTTGAAACTGTAAACTATTATCACTGCTGCATGCTTTAATGAGAGAGCCATGTTCACTCAGTCCACTGTGTTCTTCACCCTTGTTTTAGGTTCATGCTACGAATGCAACGGCAAATAAAACTAAGCAGGTCATGTTGATTTGGAGCTGATCGATGTTTAAAAACAGCTACTCATGGTAAAATTAATGAGCTTAAAATTCTGAAAAAGTGCTGGAGGAGGTGACACATCTGACCTGTAAACTGGTTAAAGCAGAAGGAATGGCGAATTCCCTGTGCTTTTACAGTGGAAATGAATAGATTTGTTTACTTGCGGAGATCACTTTGCCTCAGAAGGCATTCATTAAACCAATTGAGTTGTTTGGATTGGTTTTTGTCATGGATGAATTTGCTTTTTAGATCTTTAAATCTCTGGCAACATTTAAAGTTATAATTCATCACAAAAAAATAATTAATGAATTCATCATTAAGTGGTTCCAAATCTTTATGAGTTTCTTTATTCTGTTATTTTAAAGAATGCTAAAAACATGTTCGAAATTGACTTCTATAGGAAATACAAATACTATGAAAGTCAATGATTACCAGCGATTCAAAGAATGTCTTTGAGAAGAAAGAAACATTTTAAACAAGTGAAGGGTGAGTAAATGATACAGAATTTTAATTGTTTTGAGTGAACTATCCCTTTAATACCATTATTAGGGATGCACATAAAGAGAAAATCTGTACCGAGATCAAAACCAAAATTCTGGATGCACTTGGCCGAAACCAAAACTGAAATTTCGTTATAATATTAATTCATTCCAATTTCTT
This sequence comes from Danio kyathit, assembly GCA_903798195.1. Classification (NCBI taxonomy): domain Eukaryota; kingdom Metazoa; phylum Chordata; class Actinopteri; order Cypriniformes; family Danionidae; genus Danio; species Danio kyathit. The sequence continues at coordinate 16,070,034 of LR812541.1, forward strand.
TTCGGCTTAGTCCCTTTATTAATCTGGGGTCGTCACAATTTTTTATTATTTAATTACATTTAATAACATAATTGTGTAAATTATTTAAATTTAACTAAATAACTTATTTATACAGATTTCAAAAAACACCACAAAAATAACAACATTTTTTTTGACAGTGAACCAGTCGAAAAGGCAATAATTTTTATCAGCGTTGCCATGACAGCACAATAGCACTATTGCACGCAGCAGGAGCAAAAAATAATACATAGAAACATCCTGTCAGCACCTTATTTGAGCAGACTTTGCTTTTCCAATGAGCATGTGTAGTCCATGCATAGATAAGTATACATGAACTGAATATCCACAGAGCAGAATATTGATCTATTTTGAACTTTGATTATGGCTTGCACCTTCCACTACTTAACGCTTTTGGTCAGTGCAACAACAAACCAGCCATTGCACAGTGCAATGAATTGAATGGGTTTTATAGCGCAGTGCTTTTCATGTCCTGTAAGAAAACCACTTCCATTTGTCCATTGGCTACAGCAGAAGAAAGTGCGATTACTTGGTTTTTTAGGACCGTCTACTGTAGATATTTCATGAGACACTGCAGATTCACATTTGATGATTTTCAAAACAATAATCATTAGTCCAACTAGAGCATGAAGATGTTTTTCTGTAAATTCACCTGTTGTTACTGCGAACATGTTTGTTCAGGTTTTGTTATCTTGTTTGAGGAGTAGTTCAGTATTGATCAAACACACAACCAAGACTTGCAGACATGCTCCCTCGGCAGCAGTGACCTCTGACCTGGGAGAGGCAGTTCCTGGCAAGCAACAGACCTGGATTGTGTTCGCACAGAAAACCCAAAGCCTCCCACTCATTCTGTCAAATCCCCTCCCGCTCTCTTCGTGCCACTTTTCCCCTCTGGAATGTGTGCAGGCTAATATGAGAGAATAGATAACACCGGAGGCTTATGGGTATAGAGATTCTTATCCAAGCGTATGCTAAAAACTAACAGGCTTTAGAGAGCACTCCTTCCCATAAACCCCATCTGGGTCTATTTTCTTATCTTGTTCACATTTGGTCGCTCCTGCTGTGTGCTTTTATTTGAGTATTTCATTTTCTGTTGACAGAAGGATGTTGGAACATGAGGGCCTTCTTACATGATTTGGCAGCCTGCATGTCCTGAGAGAAAATCTGAAACAGGAGTATTCAATTAAAGCCCTGAGAGGTCCAGACTCTAATGTCGTTTCCAGCCAAGCTCCAGACTATCAAATATCAAAAACTGTACAGCCATATATGTTTAAGGAAAATCCATTGCAAAGTGTGCAGCTATAATCCTAAACTCTCTAGAAGAACAGTTATGTATTATGTAACGGTGATGATTTGTCATGATGATTTATGAAGATCTTTTTTTAATTTAAACATTCATTCAAATGTTCTTTATGCAATAGCTCTAAATGAAATTTTTAAGATGCTATTTACAAAAAAGTAGCATTGTTGCAAAAGCTTTGGAGGTCCAATTTTGAAAAACCGTTATTTACATGTATATTTAAGAATTTATAAATTATGCAAATCATAAAAATCATAAAAATCTGTATAAAAATAAGTGTTGGGCTGTTATCGGCGTTAATGTGCTGCGTTAACGTGAGACTCTTATTGGGCAATAAAAAAATTATCGCCGTTAATATATTCTAAAAAGTTGGGTTGGAGCTGGGTCTGGAGAGAAAGGGGGGAGAAAGGGTCTTCAAACCTGTGTGTATTCCTACTGTAAAAATTACCACATCAAACGTGAAGCTCCACATCTAACTATCAGGCACCTGTAGAGTTTATGCGTTCGAGTAAAACATACAAATAAAATGGACCGGGGGCTTTTTAAAATGAATGACGGTGAATGAGACGTCTGACAAAAAAAGTGCCCTTCTGAATCAAATCAGCAGGATGCCCTTCTGGATATTTCACTTACTTCGAAGACACTACTGACTACATTTACACGGACATCTGTAATCTAGTTATTTGCCTAATAGACAATAATATAATTAAGGTGTTTACGTGAAGTGCTTTCATGTAAGAGTTTCCTGTAATTTTGGGTGACTTTAACTGCAGTTTGACAGTTTCACATTCACTCATGAACATTTCATTCATGCCCCCATGACAAACTGGGGTATTAGATGCAAATAAGGAGTAAGGACTGGTGAGAGTGTTATGGAATTTAATAACGCACGCCGAATGGAAAGAAAAAAATTCTGCATTTCGCGATGTTGTGTGTGAGTGTGTGTGTGTGTGTGTGTGTGTGGTGTGTGTGTGTGTGTGTGTGTGTGTGTTGTGTGTGTGTGTGTGTGTGTGTGTGTGTGTGTGTGTGTGTGTGGGTGTGTGCGTGTGCGTGTGCGTGTGTGTGTGTGACAGCCCTGTGTGTGGATCTTGTCTGGAAAATATGGCGAAAAGTCCTACATGACGGTAATAGTTTGATTGCGGTGTTAACTTCAATAATGCCACTAATACATGTATATGCATACTCCACATGTCTTAATTCCATTTCTGTTTAGTTCAGTTATGACTTAAGTGCCTGTAGATTAAGGTAATCAAAATTCCCAATGCCTTCAGCAGAATTCAAATGAGCCATTTTAACCTAGATTAATTTAGATTAATTCCAAGATTACAGTGAGATTAATCTAATTAAAAAAAAATTATCTATGCCAACCTATAATAAAAATATTTGTATATTATATTATATTATATTATATTATATTATATTATATTATATTATATTATATTATATTATATTCATTCATTCATTTATTTTCTTGTCGGCTTTGTCCCTTGCGGGGTCGCCACAGCGGAATGAACCGCCAACTTATCCAGCACGATTTCACACAGCGGATGCCCTTCCAGCCGCAACCCATCTCTGGGAACTTCCACACACACATTCACACTCATACACTATGGACAATTTAGCTTACCCAATTCACCTGTACTGCATGTCTTTGGACTGTGGGGGAAACCGGAGCACCTGGAGGAAACCCACGCGAACCCAGGGAGAACATGCAAACTCCACACAGAAACGCCAACTGACCCAGCCCAGCCGAGGTTCGAACCTGCGACCCAGCGACGTTCTTGCTGTGAGGCAACAGCACTACCTACTGCGCCACTGGGTTGCCCTATATTATATTATATTATATTATATTATATTATATTATATTATATTATATTATATTATATTATATTATATTATATTATATTATATTATATTATATTATTCATTCATTCACTTGCCATTTTCACTAGCCACAATTTTGTTGTTGAGAAAATATATTTGCATAAATTTGATGTTGGTCTGGTAAAATGACTTGATTTAAATTATGTCCACATGCCACCTTAACTTTTTTTTGATCTAAGGAATTACCTTTTTTCCCTCTGGCCACACCAAACTAATTATTTCCTTGCCACAAACTTAAAAAATGAACTATAGATAATAGGGAGTTAATCTCCTATTAAAGCAATGTTATTGTTAAGGATGATATTTTATCCATATTAACAAAAATAACTGCAAGCAAAAGAAAGCAGATGAAAAACATACCATGTGCGATAGTGAAAGGATGATCACGTACACACTGTTAATGCTGGCCCATTAATAATCTGTTCAAAGAATGGTAAAAGCAAAAGCAGCAACAGCTGCTGCATACAAAAAAAAATCTGGAGATCTCTTGAAAGCAGCAGGACTGTGCGTGCACGCGCACCCCTTTTTTCCAATCCATTTCAAAGAGAAACGATCAAACCAGTTGCATTTTTAAGCGCGGTTGTTTAATGCAAGGAAACAAGCTTTTAAGCACTTGCGCGCATCACATCAGCTGTTCCTCGCTCACAACGTCACTGTGCGCCTGTTTATCTTCTCATTCGGTATTCACCTGCTTTCTTTTGCTCGTGTAAACAGTTATCAGTCATGCTGCTCCTCGGTTCTAAGAGCACATTTGCACGCATATTGACAAACGGTCTTAAACTAAAATTCTAGTCTTTAGTGATGAGTGAGTCCTGGTAATTAAAAAACTCTTTTCAACCAGTCTGTCTAACCTGCCACAGCTGAAATCTACCCGCATTTGGCAGGCTGGCGGGTGTTAATGTCAAGCCCTGATTATATTATATTATATTATATTATATTATATTATATTATATTATATTATATTATATTATATTATATTATATTATATTATATTATATTATTTTATTTTATTTTATTTTATTTTATTTTATTTTATTATACAGTAGTATAGTATATTATATTATACTTTTATCAAATAACAATAATTAACAATGTTAAAATAAAAAAGCAATGTTATTTTAACAAATCACACTCATACTAAGAATAAGTGGAATATAATTACTTTCAGCTATATTACTTTAACCATTTGTTACATGCGGGTCAGGACAATGGAGATGAGGATCCACGTGCAGTTTGATAGACAAGAGTAGTCAGGCAGGCAATGGTAAAACAGGTACAAACTGGAGCATGAGGGTAATCCAAAGAACAGGACAGGGGGAGACGCAGTGGTGCAGTAGGTAGTGTTGTCGCCTCACAGCAAGAAGGTCACTGGTTCGAGCCTCGGCTGGGTCAGTTGGCATTTCTTTGTGGAGTTTGCATGTTCTCCCTGCGTTCGTGTGGGTTTTCTCCGGGTGCTCTGGTTTCCCCCACAGTCCAAAGACATGCGCTATAGGTGAATTGGGTAAGCTAAATTGGCTGTAGTGTATAAGTGTGTATTGGTGTTACCCAGTGTCAGGTTGCAGCAGGAAGGGCATCCGCTGCATAAAACATATGCTGGATAAGTTGGTGGTTCATTCCGCTGTGGTGACCCCTCATAAATAAAGGGATAAGCCAAAGGAAAATGAAATGAAATAATAAAGTTAATATTATATTTAGATGTAATTCCCTCTTTGTCAAGTTTTAAAGGGCCATGAAACCCCTCTGTCTCAGCAGGGTGTTTTCACACCTCTAGTTTGGAAAAAGTCAGGAAAGTGGGCGTGTCCAGCTCTGTTTAGGTGGGAGTGTCGGGAGAGGAAAGAGGGAAGGATTTGCAAATATGGGAGTTTCCGTTTGGGAACGCAGACGCAGGGGAGAAAGACAGTGACTGTGTTTACATGGACATCAGTAATCGAATTACTTGCCAAATTATTGATTTGTAGATTTTAACTGCAGTTTGGCACTTTCACTTTTTATTCAGGAACATTTACTGCATGTCGCCTGTGACAAACGAGATATTGAAAGCGAGGAACTGCTTGAAGAGTGGAGTTTTAATGGTATGTTTGATACAGCACGGCGAATGAGAGAAAAAAAACCTCCGCATTTCTCTAACTTAGATGACTCGGTAGGTAGCATCAGAAAGCCGTGTGTATACAGATTATCCTGTCACAACAGCAATAGTTTGATTGTGTTTATATGTTTACACTCAGAGAGCAGCATTTACAGCAGATCTTTCAGTCTATAATATTGTACTATAATATTACAGTGATATTAACGTACTGTAAACTTAGTAACTAAATCATTTTGACTATGGTATTTGACTATGACTATGACTATGGCTTTAAAAACTGAAAGAGCATTGTTGACGATACGAACTAACTTTGCCATCTAGGTTAAACAAAGGGCACTGCACTGCACACACTTACCAAATCTGTCGAGACAGGACAATCAGACTGGAAACTGTGTCTTTTTTTTAAAAAGGAGACGAGTGGCCAAATCCGGATTTCACCATTTCCAGATGTGAAAGCTCTTAGGTAAAAATGTTCCTTACAAACGCATTTCTGTCACGTGTCGCATGCACTGTAATCCACACGTGAGTCCAGCAGCGCTCTCATAGAGGGAAAAGGAAAACAAATCCTTCGTTGCAGCACACTAATAAATGCAACACTGGCGATCCGTGTCTCCAAATTCTAGTTCTTTCTCTTGTTTAGGCAACACAACATGCCGTCTCTCTGTCGTCTGAACACTGTAAACAGTCTCCGAAGCTATCATGCATATTAATGAAGTTGCGCCACATACACAATAGAGCGCGCTGATTGGTTTGAACAAAGTCTTTCTCATGAATTAATGCAGCACCCTCAGAGACGTCACAATGTTCTCGCAGGTACAGACAGCCACGCTCCACGCTGGATTTACACGCAAGTATCTCATGGTCGTGACGCAGCTTCAAAAAATTTGTTTCAAACCGGAAGAACGAATTTGCTCAAAATAACTCAAAAACAACCAATTTTCACTTTTTAGTGAAATGTATGTGTCCTAATAGTGTTTATAGCAGCTTGGGACACACATATGAGCTTAAAAAATGTGTTTGGGTGTTTCGTGACTCTTTAAGAAGTGATTGAAACATTACCTGAATGAGACATTGCTGTTTTAACTAAAGGGCGTCGCACACCAGATGTGCCGCTCGGTGACGGGACGCAGCACGCACATGACAGTTGGAAGTATCGCACACCAGACGCGCACATTTGCATGTTATTTAATATGAAACTATTCAGATGGCACTCTTTGGCGTGACAGAAATATGAACAGTGTCCTGAGTTGTAGCTGGGTGCCGCAGACAGCCACTGACTTGCGGCAACGGTGTGCGTACCCTGATAGAAACCTATGTTTAGAATTCTAAAATGCATTGGTCCCTTAAGAGATTGATGTATAATCCCTGTGTATTGGATATGTTTTGTATGTTTTATTGTCTTAAAGGTGGACCTCATAAAAAATTTGGTCATCTTGCCCAGGACTCCCTTGAAGAAGAGATTTACTGTATGTTAATCTCAATGGGACCTTCCTGGAAAAATAAAGGATATTATATTATACGTATTATATTATATTATAGCCACACAGTGGCGCAGTAGGTAGTGCTGTCGCCTCACAGCAAGAAGGTCGCTGGTTCGAGCCTCGGCTGGGTCAGTTGGCATTTCTGTGGGGAGTTTGCATGTTCTCCCCGTGTTCACGTGGGTTTCCTTCAGGTGCTCCAGTTTCCCCCACAGTCCAAAGACATGCAGTACAGGTGAATTGGGTAAGCTAAATTGTCTGTAGTGTATGAGTGTGTATGGATGTTTCCCAGAGATGGGTTGCGGCTGGAAGGGCATCCGCTGCGTAAAACATGTGCTGGATAAGTTGGCGGTTCATATTGCTGTGGTGACCCCAAATTAATAAAGGGACTAAGCCAAAAAGAAAATGAATGATTATTATATTATATTATATTATATTATATTATATTATATTATATTATATTATATTATATTATATTATATTATATTATATTATATTATATTACATATTATATATGGCGCAGTGGGTAGCACGATAGCCTCACAGCAAGAAGATTGCTGGTTCGAGCCCCAGCTGGGTCAGTTGGCATTTCTGTGTGGAGTTTGCATGTTCTCCCTGTGTTCGCATGGGTTTCCTCCAGGTGCTCCGGTTTCCCCCACAATCCAAAGACATGCGATATAGGTGAATTGGGTAAGCTAAAATTGGCAGCGTAGTGTATGTGTGTGATTGAGTGTGTATAGGTGTTTCCCAGTCTTGGGTTGCAGCTGGAAGGCCATCCGCTGCGTTAAACATATGCTGGATAAGTTGGCGGTTCATTCCGCTGTGCAGGACCCCTGATTAGTAAAGTGACTAAGCCAAAAGAAAATGAAGGAATGAATGAATATTATATTATATTACATGGGGCAACACGGTGGCTCAGTGGTTAGCAACTGTCACCTCACAGCAAGAAGGTCACTGGTAAATTGAATAAACTAAATTGGCCGTAGTGTATGTGTGTGAATAAGTGTGTAGGGTTGTTTGCCAGTAGGCTACTGGGTTGCAGCTGGAAGGGCATCCGCTGTGTAAAACATATGCTGGATAAATTGGTGGTTCATTCCGCTGTGGTGATCCCTGATAAATAAGGGACTAAGCCGAAGGAAAATAAATGAATGATGAATAACACTTGTTTGCTCTCTATGGGTGATAAGTATATTATAAACACGTATATATTTCGACAGATTTCCCTTCCTAGCCTGTTTAATCTTCTCTTTTCCTACTGTACATTGACTGATAGTTCAGAGGAATTTTCACTAATTGAAACACAATCTTGGCAGTAGTGTGATTCTTTTCTTAACCAATGTTGACATGAATGTTTTGGATGCAATATATGTTCCCTAAATGGTTGAAGCTGTTAATTTTTGTAATTTAGTCAAGCTGTTGGGATAAGCGTGCACAGCTCGCACTAGAAGGGCCTCATTCTTCTTTCATGTCTTTCAAATGACATTTAATTTGCTGTCCTCACCACCATTCCAAGAACTGTAAGAAGTACTGTATATGAACTGTATTTTTTATGACGAGGGCCAAAGCATCTTGTCACACTTCATCCAAGTCACAACAAAATCAGAGTGTGTTTTTGGAAACGCTCAATACAGTCAGTGACCTGAGAGTGCAAGGGGGTTCTGGGAATGGCAGACTATAGTGGTTCATAATGAGACAGCATTTCAGTTGAACTGCTTCATTGCAAACAACATGAGTCAACGGTGTCTAGCAGTGCCCAATGACCTCTAAAAACAGCCCTCTAATATCAAAACTGTCAGCTTCTAGGTGTGGGACACTGCTTCTTTATTTTAAGGCTGCTCTCCGGTATCACATTAGCCTGCAGGTGTTATGAAGAAGTGATGACTGGTGGATTAATGAAACAGGGTCACTAGTAGCTCTGCATTTCACTCTGACCTGGACCGTGAGCCTTTATCACTCCACTGTATGACTAATATTTCCCCTTCATTGATTACATACCAGTATCTTCTATCCGTACGTATTTGATGAATGTTCCAGCTAGGAGCAAAAAAGGGATTGTGCAACTGCGTCATCATGTCATGGACCTACAGAAGCTATTGGATTACTCAATTCCGTTGGGTTAGGTCCATTCACATTTGTCAAATGGAAGTTAACTTTATCCATTGATGTTTGGTTATGTTTATGTTTTTTTTTTTTTTTTGCTTTTAAAGAAACTGAGCAATGGATTTGTAGTTCCCAATGTGCCCTGCAGAGGACTGAGTTACAGTAGGAGAGTAAATAAGGAGCTTTGAGTATTGTTAATATTTTATGGAAGTATAAAGATTTTCTTATGTTTCAGAATTATTATAAGGTATGTTTCCATCCACCTATTTTTGAATATCACATAATTATTGTCAATGAGAAACTCAAGAATGTGCAGACATTTTGGAAATGAGTGTAAAAATGTACAGCAGGTAAAATAAGTATTAAACACATCATGATTTCTTATCATAAATATATATTTCTAAAGGAGCTGTTGACTTGAAATGGCTCAGGTTTTTCATTTTTCTTAAAATCTTAACATTTCTTTGGGTCTTGTCTATGAAATCTGTTCTTTAGTTCTTATTTTCTATTGGATTCAGTTCAGGGGATTGACTGGGCCATTATGTCAGTTTTATTTTATTTTTTAGAAAGCAGTTGAGTTTCCTTGGCTGTAAGACTTCCCCCTTTGTCATTTCATTGTATTAAACATAACATAATTTGTAAACTAATCAGTTTTGTTTTCTTCATATATATATGAAGTGTACTGTTGCTAGGTAGTAGCTAACCTCAAGTTCAACCAAGTTAATTTCCTCGCTACAGTGGGTACAGAAAGTATTCAGACCCCCTTAAAATTTTCACTGTTTGTTAAATTGCAGCCATTTGCTAAAATCATTTAAGTACATTTTTTCCTCATTCATGTACACACAGCAGGCAAAGAAAAACAGAATTATCAGAAAAACACAGAATTGTTGACATTTTTTGCAGATTTATTAAAAAGGAAAACACTGGAATATCACATGGTCATAAGTATTCAGACACTTTGCTCAGTATTTTGTAGAAGCGCCGTTTGATCTAATACAGCCATGAGTCTTTTTGGGAAAGATCCACCAAGTTTTTCAAACCTGGATTTGGGGATCCTCTGCCATTCCTCCTTGCAGATCCTCTCCAGTTCTGTCAGGTTTGATGGTAAATGTTGGTGGACAGCTATTTTTAGGTCTCTCCAGAGATGCTCAATTGGGTTTAAGTCAGGGCTCTGGCTGGCCCATTCAAGACAGTCTAGATTTGTTGTGAAGCCACTCCATTATTTTAGCTGTGTGCTTGAGGTCATTGTGTTGTTGGAAGGTTAACCTTTGGCCCATGCACTTTGGAGAAGGTTTTCGTCATTATATCCCTGTACTTGGCCGCATTCATCTTTCCCTCGATTGCAACCAGTCGTCCTTTCCCTGCAGCTGAAAAACATCCCCACAGCATGATGCTGCCACCACCATCCTTACTGTTGGGACTGTTTTGGACAGATAATGAGCAGTGCCTGGTTTGTCTTTTCCACACATACGCTTAGAATTAAGCCCAAAATGTTCTATCTTGGTCTCACCAGACCAGGGAATCTTATTTCTCACCATTTTGGAGTCTGCTGGCATGATTTTTTATTCAGACTCCATGTGGGCTTTCATGTGTCGGGCCCACTCTGCCATAAAGCTCCAACTGGTGGAGGGCTGTAGTGATGGTTGACTTTCTACAACTTTTTCCCATCTTCCAACTGCATCTTGGAGCTCAGCCACAGTGATCTTTGGGTTCTTCTTTACCTCTCTCACCAAGGCTCATCTACCCCGATAGCTCAGTTTGGGACAGCTCGGAAGGGGTTCAGGTCATTTCAATTTCTTCCATTTAAGGATTATAGTGGCCATTGTGCTCTAAGGAACCTTAAGTGCAGCATGATTTTTTTGTAACCTTGGCCAGATCTGTTCTTTTGCCACAATTTTGTCTGAACTCTTCAGGCAGTTCCTTTGAGCTCATGATTCTCATTTGCTCTGAACACGCATTGAGCTGTAAGGTCTTATATAGACAGGTGTGTGGCTTTCCCAATCAAATCCAATCAGTATAATCAAACACAGCTGGTCTAAATACTTTCCCGTACCCACTATAATCCTTTATTTAGAGAAATGACAACAAAAACAATTTATATATATATATATATATATATATATATATATATATATATATATATATATATATAGTATATATATATATATATATATATATATATATATATATATATATATATATATATATATATATATATATATATATATTATCTTATATATATATAAGAACTGTTTTAAAAACTAAAGATACCAACCAACTGAGGAAAGTGTTTTTATTCCAAAAAAAATATCAATTTAGGCAATTAAAAAGCCTTAATAATTATTTTGATATTTGGGGCAGAAAAACAGTAATTATGATGTGCCTAATGTGATTTATTAAACTGGAATAAATAAAAAAAATGTGAATGTGCACATTTAAAATCTTGTTACATGCTCCAGCCTTTCGGTTTTAAATCAGATTGCGGTCAATGAATACCACATATTTATGTTAAACTGTTGTTAATGATCTACTATTAATGAATTGCAGTCTCCCAATGTTTACTTTATAGTGTTTAAATAGTAATATGTTATAGGAAGCCTATTTAATCTCGCTCATGTAAACTGTCCTGGTTACTCCCTTGGCTTCCTCTTCACAGCAAGGAAAGACTAAGGACATTGTTTAACACATTCACTATATCGATTTTCACTATTATCAGCGCAGTAGTACATGTCTTGCCCTTATTTAAACACATTATTATTAAACTCGTTTTGCAGATAAGCAATAAGTCCATAATGTCTTTCTTTAATGTGTGCTGTCGCCTATTTAAACAAGAAAAAGAATCATACAGTTGAAAGCAAGATTGTTAGCCCTCCTACGAAATTGTAATTATTTTTTAAATATTATAATATAAGTGATGTTTAACAGAACAAGGACATTTTTACAGTATATCCTACACTCTCAGGAAAAAAATGGTACAATCTTGTACCAAAGAAGGTACAAACCCTTGTCACTGGGACAGTACCTTTTTATGGAACAGAATTGTACCTTGAGACAAAGAAACAAATTTGTACCTTTGCAGTTTGTACCTTTAAGGACATGATTTGTTTTAGGGAAACCAAAATGTATCTTTGGTTTTTAAAACCTGCAGATACAATATTGTACCTTCATCAAAGGTACAAACTTGATCCATGAAGGTAATACTACAATGACAAGACACTTTGTAGCTTAACAGTGTCAAATGTGTTCCTTCAAGAACTATTAAAAGGCATTTTGCTTTATCCAAAATGGGTCAATTCATTTTCAGTGAATATAAAACATCAAATGCATTTTTAAACAATGTTTTTAAAAAAAAATTATTTTGTGTGTAAATACACCTTTTCCATTTACAATAAAAATAAAAAATACTTTAACATAAATCAAAAGATCTTTTTTTTTTTTTGCTAAACATTTCACAACACTTTTCACAAAATGTTACAGAAATGCATTCTCCCATGTACAATAAAAAAAAAAAAAAATTCTCCAATTTTCACACAATACCTTTGTAATCATCTAAAAGTTATTTTAATTTACTTAATTTAAAATAGAAATATGCAAAAGTATTGTAACGAGATAACCACAGTGTTTGATTAGTTTTATAATACTAAAATGTCTGCATGAACACTTCGCATATGCAGGACTTTTGCCAGCTCACATGTGTAGTGGAAAGCAAACGCCAAAAGGTGCAGTTATCAATAATGAAACTGTATTTATCAGAAAATGCTTACCAAATGTTTATTAAAATTCCTTACATGTTTAGTTTACAATACCTATAGTTTTCTTTTATCAGTTGTTTTGTTTTATAGAACTTAATAATTAATGTTTATAAGTTTCTTTAAACATATGCTTTTAAATGATGATTAATGTTTTCATATGGAAATTATTCATAAATCTGTAATATTTCTTTTCATAGACACTGTAATAAAGAAGGAGTTGTCCAACACTTACAGTATGTACTTTTTTATGAGAACAATTGTGTACCTTCATTTCAATGGTACCATAAAAGGTACAGAACACTATCATAAGAGGTCTTTTCTGTACCATATAAAGTACAACTTTTACAAAGGTACAAAACTGTTGTAACCTTGTACCTTTTTTCTGAAAGTGTATATTATTTTTTTTATTCTAGAGAAAGTTTGTTTGTCTGCAATAAAAGCTTTAAAATTAATAGTTTTATTTATTATTATTAAAACTAATAGACCCAGTAGCAGAAGTCATCATAGTTGGGTAAACTTAGAGCGCAGGGAATGGGAGAGTAAAGCAAATTATTTTTTTTACAGTCCTATTTGCTAAAATAATAAAAGAAAAACTCCACGATGGTGTTATCAAGACTTTTAGAAAAAGAAAAAAAATGGTGTGAGACTGATAACAGCAGCCAGAAGAGAGAATAATGTCAAATTTATTCTCAGCCCCATAGACGCTGCATTAGAAACACCTCGCATAAGCTGTATTTGTTTTTTTTGTAATTTGATGCAAAGATGATATCAGATGATATCATGATATCAAATGTTTATAAGTTTAAAAAAAATCTAAAGATTAAAAACTTTAAAGAATTTAAGATTATGATGACCGTTAAATATGTCTTGTGAAAAGGGTCCATATAATTAGCCCCCTTAAGAAATACATTTTTTTGCATTGCCTACAGAACAAACCAATTTTGTCCAGTGACTTTCCTATTTAACCTAACTTGCTGATTTAACATAATTAACCTAGTTAAGCTTTGTAATTGCAATTCAAGCTGAATACCAGCTAAATAGCTGGAAAATATTATGTACTGTCATCATGGTGAAAGGCAAAATAAATTAGTTATTAGAAATTAGTTATTCAAATTATTTTTTAAATATTATCTCCATTAATCAGCACTTAGGAAATATTTTACATTCTTTTAAACTTAAAACAAGCAGAACCACTGAAAATGTTTCCATACTTTTATTATTTTTAATATATTTATCTTTTTCATGTACACATAAATTTATTATCACAATAAATAATAATGTGATTGCCATCTGTTGTTAATTAATTACACTTCACTTCTCTCTACAGTAGAGGGCAGAAGTACAGTTTGCAGGTGTGCCACAGGTAATTTCACTGGTTTTGCCTTCTCCTTTGACTTTTTTTTTGGTCACACTCAAGTGGCCTTAACTACCATGTACTTGCATCAAAAAATAAATACAATGTACTTACTGTGTTCATAAAGTACTGCAGAACACTTCTGTTGCTCTTATGTAAAGTGGGATATGGGTAGGAATAGGAACAGGTTTGGTGGTATGGGTAGCTTTAAGAATTTGGTTAAGGTGTAAAGGATGGTCAACAGTGTAATTAAAGTTGTAAATTAATTACATATGTATTTAATCAGCATAAGTACAATGTAAAAACATGTATTTACACAATAAGTACATTGTAATAAATGATTCACTTCATTACACTGTAAAAAAATAAGTAAACCTTAAAAGCAACAATTTGATTTTACTTTTAAAAAAAATCAGTAAACCGATTGACTTAACGTATAATTATACACACTTTTTGTTTACTCAATAATTATAAGGCGATAGGTTTACTCTCTGTTTTAAGTAAAGTCAACTAATTGCTTTTTACACTTTAGTTAAGGCCACTTAAAATAAAGTGAGACCTTTTGTCATACTTCTCACTTTTCCTTCATCTCCGCCCATTTTACCGTTCATCTGCAACATCACATTGAGATAATTTTCACTATGGTGACGCCTCTTTGTTGTGACATATAACTGAAGATGAGTGAAATGAAGCCTCCCGTATCACATGCCCCCCTGCGCACCTAATAAACCATGTGTGGTGGGGTTTCCAAAACAACAGGAGGAGGGAAAGTCAGGGAGGGGACAGCAGGAAAGGCAATCCTCCATACTGGACTGAACGCTCCAGACAGCTGTTATCGGGACAATGCACACTCACTGCAGAGGAAATAACAGACTCCTGCTGCCTCAACCCACTTCCATCTGCATTCCTGTTTCTTTCTCCCTCCTCCCTCCTTCTCTCTTTCTTTTTTTTTTTTTGTCTGTCGCGACCATTAAAATAAATAAATTGCCATTAAGATATCATGCTCTTTTCCCGCTTATCGTATTCTCGGAGCTTGTTCTCATGCACTCGAGGTCTTCCACACATTGTTGAGCTTTTTTTCACTCTTTCGTCTCTTGCGTAACCCAATCTTTTCTCTTCCCTTTTCTACCCCCATTCTCTTGCAGGGTATTTGAGGACGGCAGATTATTTTTAAAAATCCCCCCCCCCCCCCCCCCACTGCTCTTACTCATTCATGCCCACTTCAAAAAAAAGGCTTTTCTTTCTCAGTTTTGTTTTACAGTAAGTAAGTAAAGATAGATTTACTTACAAAGTAAATGTACTTCAGATGTCTTGTTTTCTGAAAACCATTTCATTTTCTGTAAAGATCAAAATGAGGTGCTTAAAACAAAACAACAAATTGGAATTGTGTCAGGAAAAAACATGAAAGCAAATTTTTGCCACATGATAAAAAACTCAAAAGATTTTTTATTACTTTTTCAAGTGTTTAAAAAACTTTTAATCTCAATTTCAGTCTATATCTTCAATACTTCAAGATTAACCCAGGTTTATTATTGATACGTACCCCTGCATACATTTCTGGACAGTGTGAAATATGTCCCAGGAGGTTAGTTATTTTGCAGTTTTTGTTTTCGTGAATCCGCCAGACGTCGTTGTGTACGCTTTTTCAGATCTCAAATTTCTTTCGCGCGCACCATTCGCACCTGCTGTTCTCACGTAAATCCACTAGAGGCCGCTGTCGACTGACTCACTGACTGACTGATTGACTGACTGACTGACTGACTGACTGACAACCCAAAACACCACTTTCCCTAAACCCAACCATTAGTGTTGGAGCCATTGGCGGTGTCCTACCGCCCTGTAGCGTTCATTTTAAAAACGAAATGCAGCCATATGTAGCTCTGGACATAATTCTCGCTCTCGAAAAATGTATACCAGGGTACGTTTTCACAATGTACCTGTGTTGATTAAAAGTCATGGTTATAAGACGCAAAGTCAGAATTGCTAGAAATAATATAGCAAGAACTCAAATTTTGAACTCAAAATTGGAAAGTCAGATTTGTGAGATGTAAAATATCTAATGTCAGAATTACAGTATAAGTAAAGTCAGAATTACAAGATGTAAAGTCTGAATTGTGAGATTCAGAATGACAAGAATTAGGAGATCAGAGATCAGAATTGCACTGTCATAATTATGAGAAATTAAGTCATAATTATGAGATGTATATAAGAATTATGACAATGTCATAATTGCGAGATAAACTCAGATTTGTGAAGTTAGAATTGGCAAAGTCAGAATTAAGAGAATTGCGGGATAAAGACTTGTAGGCTTCGGACTTGTATGATACAAAATCAGAAATGCAAGAATTATGAGAAATAAAGTCAGAAATGTAAGATGTAAAGTGATAATTATGGGAAATAAAGTCATAATTATAAGATGTAAAGTAAAATTACAAGAATTATGAGATGAAAAGTCTTAATTAATAATTATGAGAAATAATGTCAATATTATGAGATGTAATATCAAAATTTTGAGATATAATGTCATGACTGCAAGATGTAAACTCAGAATAGTGCAAGTAAAGTTAGAATTGAGATATATAAAGTCAGAATTATGAAGTATAAAATCTGAATTGAAAGAATTGCAAGATAAGATAATTGCAAGACAGAATTATGAGATGTAAAGTCAGAATTGTACGATACAAAGTCAGAAACGCTAGAATTATGTTGATATAATGTTGATGAAAATGTCAAAAATATAATATGTGAAATCATAATTATGAGATGTAAAGTCAAAATTACAAGAATTTTGAGATTTAAAGTCAGAATTGCAAGAAATAAAGTCATAATTATGTGACGTAATATCCGAATTATGAGATATAATGTCATAATTGTGAAATGTAAACTTAGAATTGTGAAGTTAGAATTGGGAGATATAAAATCAGAGTTACTAAGTATAAAATCAGAACTGACAGAATTCCAAGATAAAGTCAGAATTATGAGATGTAAAGTCAGAATTGTATGATATAAAGTCAGAAATGCAAGAATTATGAGATCTTAAGTCAGAATTGCAAAAAATAGTCATAATTATGAAATGTAATATTATAATTTTGAGATATAATGTCATAACTGCAAGATGTAAACTCAGAATAGTGAAAGTAAAGTTAGAATTGAGAGATATAAAGTCAGAATTACGAAGTATAAAATCAGAATTGAGAGAATTGCGAGATAAAGACAGACTTATGAGATGTAAATCAGAATTGTATGATACAAAGTCAAAAAAAACAGAATTATGAGATATAAAGTCAGAAATGTGAGATGTAAAGTCCTAACTATGAGATACAAAGTCAAAAAGTACAAGGATTATGAGATAAAGTCAAAATGGCAAGAAATAAAGTCATAATTATGAAAAATATAGCCATAATTATGAGATGTAATGTCAGAATTATGAGATACAGTGTCATAACTGCATGTTAACTCGGTATAGTGAAAGTAAAGTTAGAATTGGGAGATTTAAAGTCAGAATTATCAATTATCAAATCAGAAATCAGAGAATTATGAGATGCAATGTCAAAATGCAAGAATTATGAGAATCTTAATCTTATCTAAATCTAATCTTATCTAAAGTCAGAAATGCGAATGTAAAGTCATAACTATGAGAAGTAAAGTCAAAAATACAAGAATTATAAAATATAAAGTCATAATTGTAAGATGTGAACTTAGAGTTGTAACAAGTCAGGGTCACACTTACAATTCTTGCTATTAATAAACCATTAACTATGACTTTTTGCCTTTTTTTGCCTTCTAATTTGCTGCTTATTAAGGTGGAAGTTTAGGATTAGAGATGTAAAATAAGATCTTGCAAAATAATGCACTTTATAAGTACTAATAAACAGACAATATCTTAATAATAGACAGGTAATAAGCCACTAGTTAGTAGTGAGAATTTGTTACCAAAGTCAGAATTGTGAAAAGGGAAAAGCAAAGACATTTACTTTACTGTAGAGTATAAGTGAAATTTGAATACACATATCATACACATTTAGCACACATTTTGCTGTAATATTGTTTAAAGATTTGTACTGAAATATAAGACAAAAGCATTTTCTGGCATTTTCTTTTTTTTGGCAGTGCCTCACATAAACACATCTAAGATCATTTGCAACGCTTCCAAGTCACACAACATAAACAAACACCCTGTCATGTGTGCTCTGCTTGGGTGGATCCCATGTGAGTAAACTAATGTAAATACTGTCAGCACTAGAGAGCAGTCTCGTGAATAGTGCTTCATTAACACCGTCTGCTCAGTGATTAGAAAGAGCTTTTGGCACACCTTGAATAGAAACGCGTTATGAATTGAGCTCTTATTACTGGATGAAGTTCACAGGTATCAATAAAAGGTGTGGCGCTCCAGTACGAATCCAAGCACATTAGACTTCATTAATAATGCAGATTCATTATCAATGACAGATGCAAAAGGATAAAGAAAGAGTATGTGAGACGTTTGGACTGGGGGTGGTTTAACGTGTGGTTATCTGTAGCCTGAAGTCTTTTTTTTTTTCTTCTTTATTTAAATATCGTATTTGCGGTCTGAATATAGTGCTTTTCATCTTGAATTTAATAATTTTTTTTATTTGCTATTGTTATTATTATTATTTGTATTTTATTAATATTTTTACACCAGCCTACACCAGCCAAACTGAGCATCAGAATGGGGAAGAAATGTGATTTAAGTGAATTTGAACTTGGCATGCTTGGTGTCAGACAGGCTAGTCTGAGTATTTCAGAAACTGTTGTTCTACTGGGATTTTCATGCACAACCGTCTCTAGGATTTACAGAGAATGGTCCGAAAAAGAGAAAATATCCAGTGAGCGGCAGTTCTGTGAGCGCAAATGCCTTGTTGGTGCCAGAGGTCAGAGAATAATGGCCAGACTGGTTCAAGCTGATAGAAAGGCAATAGTAACGCAAATAACCACTCGTTACAACCGAGGTATGCAGAAGAGCGTCTCTGAAGGCACAACACTTCCAACCCTGAGGCGGATGGGCTACAGCAGCAGAAGACCACACTGGGTACCACTCCTGTCAGCTAAGAACAGGAAACTGAGGCTACAATTCGCACAGACTCACCAAAATTGGACAATAGAAGATTGGGAAAATGTTGCCTGATCTGAATGAGTCTTGATTTCTGCTGCTGCAATCGGATAGTAAAGTCAGGATTTGGCGTCAACAACATGAAAGCATGGATCCATCCTGCCTTGTATAAAACTTCATGCTGGTGTTGGTGGTGTAATGGTGTGAGGGATATTTTCTTGGTACACTTTGAGCCTATTAGTACCAATTGAGCATCATGTCAACGCCACAGCCTACCTGAGTATTGTTTCTGCCCAATTTTAAAATATAGTTAGGAGAAAAAAATATATAGTATGTACATTATCGTGCAATTTATGCATAATTTAATATATGTTTGTATTCATAGGCTGAAAACTTTACTTTTTTTTTTACTTTTTTTTACTAATTAAAATTTGTATTATATTATATTATATTATATTATATTATATTATATTATATTATATTATATTATATTATATTATATTATATTATATTATATTATATTATATTATAATGCCATGTGTAGAGCGATGCCATTCTTTTTTCATTCATGGTTGTTATCAAATATCCAATACTGGCAGGTTAAATGAGATTATTGGATTATATGAGGTAATTACTTGTTCTCATTGGAGGTCATAATATGTTTGTGATGACATTTTATCCAGGAGTTGGAAAGATTTTGGGTGATCATCTATGAAAAGCTTGTTGTGCAATAGCTGGAAAAAGAAATAAAAGTATAAAAGAGGCGGCTGATAAAATGTGGATTTGGCAACCTGGTGATTATGTTCTCTTCAGCCCCTGACTGTGACTAATACTTACCATTCAGAACACACTGATTTTAACTCTTTCCATATGTTAGTATGTATATAGTGAAGGGTTTCCTCCTCTATTTTCCAAACACATCTGACAGAACTGTTTAATCAAGAGCACAGTGGTTTACACAACCCAAAGCGAAATTGCAGGTTTGTTCCGATAATAAAAATGCTGCAAAAAATAAATGGCAAATAAGCTTGTATTTATGCATAGTTAGGATAACAAAAACAGCATTATTGCATTTTTAAAAGGGAGAAGATGTTTCACATACTGTATCTTTTGTTGTTGACGTCAAAGTCTGTTCAACTGGTATTTGGCACCAACACAATAGGGCACTCAGTGAAGCTAGTCAAATTAGCCAGATGCCAACAAGGACATCGCGTGACATGCTTTCAACCTCAGAAAGGAACCAGTTTATATTAAAAGCATAGGCTACCATGAAATTAATATTTTGTCATAAATTACTCTCCTTCGTGGAATACCATATGCATTTCTGTGTTTCGTCTGCAGAACACAAAAAGTTGAAAACATGAAATGGTTCTAAATGGGGACGTCATTTAGGCACATGGAATAATTGTTAGAATTAGTAGTTTTACAAAACAAAACAAATATGTACTTTTTACTAATCATAACCCAAGGAAACAGAATTATAAAGTGTTTTCTTTTATTTATATGAATGTTTTGTTATACTTTTTTCTGAAATAAAATTTAAAAATAAACATTTTGTTTTCTTTTTTAAATATTTCTCAAATGATGTTTAACAGATTCAGCAAATTTTCACAGTATGTCTGATAAAAAAAAATTTCTGAAGAAAGTCTTATTTGTTTTATTTTGGCTAGAATAAAAGCAGGTTTTAATAATAATAATAAAAAAAAAATTTCAAGGTCAAAATTATTAGTCCCTATAAGCTATATTTTTTGATAGTCTACAGAACAAACCATCGTTATACAATAACTTGCCTAATTGCCCTAACCTGCCTAGTTAACCTAATTAACCTAGTTAAGCCTTTAAATGTCACTTTAAGCTGTATAGAAGTGTCTTGAAAATATCTAGTCAAATATTATTTACTGTCATCATGGCAAAAATAAAATAATTTTTTTAGAAATAAAGTTAAAATAAAGTTATTAGAAATGAGTTATTAAAACTATTATGCTTTGAAATGTGTTGGAAAAAAATAAAAAATAAATAAATAAATATATATATATATATATATATATATATATATATATATATATATATATATATATATATATATATATATATATATATATATATATATATATATATATATATAGTTGAAACCAGAAGTTTACATACACTTTAAAAAAAAGGAACATAACCATTTTTAAAAAAATGTCTGATGGTAAATCATACTAAACGTTTACTATTTTAGGTCCTTTAGGATTACCTAAATGATTTACATTTGCTAAATGCCAGAATAATGAGAGAATTTTTTTTTGAGAAATGTTTATTAATTTCTAGACAGTCAAACGTTTACATACATTTCCTTGGTATTTTTTTAGCTTTGCTTTTAAACTGTATAACTTTTGTGAAATATTTTGGGTATCCTTCCACAAGCTTCTCACAATAGTTTGCAGGTATTTTGGTCCATTCCTCCTGACAGAATTGGTGTAACTGAGTCAGATTTGTAGGCTGTCTTGCTTGCACAAGCTTCTTCAACTCCGCCCACAAATTTTCTATAGGATTGAGTCAGGGCTTTGTGATGGCCACTCCAAAACATTCACTCTGTTGTCCTTAAAGCACATTTGAACTAATTTGGCAGTATGCTTTGGGTCATGGTCTGTTTGGAAGACCCATTTGTGGCCAAGTTTTAATTTCCTGGCTGATGTCTTGAGATGTTGCTTCAGCATTTCTACATAATGGTCTTTCTTCATAATGCTATCTATGCTGTGAAGTGGACCAGTCCCTCCTGCAGCAAAACAGCCCCACAACATGATGCTGCCACCCCCATACTTCACAGTTGGGATAGTGTTCCTAGGATTGTAAGCTTTCTTCTTTGTCCTCCAAATGTAACACTCGTCATTATGGCCAAACAGTTCAATCTTAGGCCCCGTTTACACTAATACGTTTTAGTTTTAAAATGCATAAGTTTTGCTACAGTTACGCCATCTGTCCACACTACGCCGGAGTTTTCGAGCCCTGAAAACGGAGCGTTTTGGAAATGCTGAAGAGGCCGTTTTCATTCTAAAATGCTGCTTCTCCGTCTCAGTGTGGATGGGGGAAAACGGAGACATCTGAAAACAGAGGCAGAGCTGCAGACATTCGCCTATCTGATTGGGGCTTTTTCTTCAATATTAAGTAGTCTTCACACAGTTCAGTCCGGCATCCTCTCCGTGTAAGTTCAGACTTCGCAAGTTTGATATGGAAAATGTTTCACTATCTTGACAATAAAATGAAAACATTATGTGAGGAAGTGCCTATTTTCATTTTGATATTAACTTAACCGACACTAAAAATGTTGAGGCGTCATGTATTACATTTGATTGTTTGTTGATTCATTTCTGTATATCAATACTCCACCAAAAGCCACAAAGCACTGCTTATTTCATTCATTCATTCATTCATTTTCTTGTCGGCTTTGTCCCTTGCGGGGTCGCCACAGTGGAATGAACCACCAACCTATCCAGCACGATTTTACGCAGCGGATGCCCTTCCAGCCACAACCCATCTCTGGGAATTTCCACACACACACATTCACACTCATACACTACGGACAATTTAGCTTACCCAATTCACCTGTACTGCATGTCTTTGGACTGTGGGGGGAAACCGGAGCACCCGGAGGAAACCCACGCGAACGCAGGGAGAACATGCAAACTCCACACAGATACGCCAACTGACCCAGCCCAGCCGAGGTTCGAACCTGCGACCCAGCGACATTCTTGCTGTGAGGCAACAGCACTACCTACTGCGCCACTGCGTTGCCCGCACTGCTTATTTAATTTGTAATATATATATTATATATATATTATATATTATATTATAATATATATTCATTATTATTATGTTTATATATATATTCATTATTATTATTTTCATTATTATTATTATTTATCTATCTGGATTAAAGTAGCCTAAATAATGACAGTTTTCATATTTAAGTGCTCTGTCACTTTAAAATCTGTTTTCTGCCTACTCCATGTACTATCTGGGTCCTAAAGCAGAACTGTCTTAACCACATATCACATATCAAGCATATTCATTTTCAGACTACAGTTCCTGTGGGCATCTATCACCAAACTACCTTCCTCAAAATGAGAGCTGATATAAAAAAAAAAAAAAAGTTAGGAAAGATGTTAAAACTTGTTTGCACTCATTTAAAATGTGATATTTCCAGCGCCCATGGCTCCAGTAAAATCTCTTCATTTTTCATCCTGGACTCACCCACTGCTATCCCACCCACACTCTTTTGCCCTGTCCAGCCACGGCAGAGCATTCCAATCCTCTACCATCATACCTGATGCCGTTTCACATGCTTCTCCGACTGACCAATCATGTGCAGCCCTGCTCACAAAGACCTCTGCTGTTACTGGTTAGCTCTACTGCAGGGGGGGAATGAAAATAAAAAAGTCATAGGCAACGTCCAAAACAGGAGGAAAATATTAACGCCTAAAAAAAAAAAGAAGGGGAAAGGGGCAGAGTTTTACCTTGGAACATCCCGAGTATTGTAAAACTGGCTCAGGACCAACCGTTCCACTTGCGTAAAAACAGATTTAAAAAAAGAAACTAACTTTCACAATGAGCCCACACCCTACTCAATTCCCCCTCATGATAGGACAGACCGATGACTCACGGCAGAGGAACAGCGAAATGGACACCATGGTTACCAAAATTAAGGAAACAGCAAAAAAGGGGAACACATTCCAGCATCTGGTGGTTACCAATAATGCACTGGTTGTCCTCCAAATCTGTCATTTCCTTCTGAGTCCGAGACAAAAGGCTTGATTTTGTACACTATAATCAGGAGTGAGTCACGCAGCCACTGAAAACTTTGGTTCAGTTTGATGGCTCCTTCTGTTCACATTTAAAGCAGTTGCACACAGCAACCATCATCCTGACATATAAGAAACTGAGTAGATTTTTATGTCGCTATGCAGTTGCTAAGATATTCAAAGTGTCTTTTCTGCTTGTTGCTACCCAGGTATTTTAAGACAGTTTTATGTAGTAATTTGCAATTGCTTAGGTATTCTGAGTGTTCTTCTGAATGTTGCTGTGCAGTTGCTAAGGTATTGTGAGACCTTTCCAATTAGTGTTGTGCAGTTGCTATGGTATTTTGAGACAGTTCCTCATTATGTTGTGCATTTGCTATGGTATTTTAGGACAGTTCCTTGTCATGTTGTGCAGTTGTCAAGATATTGTGAGTGTTCTTCTAAATGTTGTTGTGCAGTTGCTACAGTATTTTGAGACAGTTTGCATAGTAATGTGCAGTTACTAACATATTCTGAGGGTTCTTCTGAATGTTGTTATGTAGTTGCTAAGGTGTTTTTGGGACAGTTTCCATTTAGTGTTGTGCAGTTGCTAAGGTTTTTGAGACAGTTTCCATAGTAATGTGCAGTTGCTAAGATATTCTGAGTGTTCTTCTGAATGATGTTGTGCAGTTGCTACAGTATTTTGAGACAGTTTCCATAGTAATGTGCAGTTGCTAAGATATTCTGAGTGTTCTTCTGAATGTTGTTATGTAGTTGCTAAGGTGTTTTTGGGACAGTTTCCATTTAGTGTTGTGCAGTTGCTAAGGTTTTTGAGATTTTCCATAGTAATGTGCAGTTACTAAGATATTCTGAATGTTCTTCTTAATGTTGTTGTGCAGTTTCTAAGGTATTCTGGGGGTTCTGCTGAATGTTGTTATGTAGTTGCTAAGGTGTTTTTGGGACCATTTCCATTTAGTGTTGTACAGTTGCTAAGGTTTTTGAGACAGTTTCCATAGTAATGTGCAGTTACTAAGATATTCTGAGTGTTCTTCTGAATGTTGTTGTGCAGTTTCTAAGATATTCTGGGGGTTCTTCTGAATGTTGTTATGTAGTTGCTAAGGTTTTCTGAGTGTTCTTCTGAATGTTGTTGTGCAGTTGCTAAGATATTCTGAGTGTTCTTCTGAATGTTGTTATGTAGTTGCTAAGGTGTTTTTGGGACAGTTTCCATTTAATGTTGTGCAGTTGCTAATGTTTTTTAGACAGTCTCCATAGTAATGTGCAGTTGATAAGATATTCTGAGGGTTCTTCTGAATGTTATTGTGCAGTTGCTAAGTTATTCTGAGTGTTATTCTGAATGTTATTGTGCAGTTGCTAAGGTTTTCTGAGTGTTATTCTGAATGTTATTGTGCAGTTGCTAAGGTTTTCTGAGTGTTCTTCTGAATGTTGTTGTGCAGTTGCTAAGGTATTCTGAGTGTTCTTCTGAATGTTGGTGTGCAGTTGCTAAGATATTCTGAGTGTTCTTCTGAATGTTGGTGTGCAGTTGCTAAAGTATTCTGAGTGTTCTTCTAAATGCTGTTGTGCAGTTACTAATGTGTTGTGAGACTGTTTCCATAGTAATGTGCAGTTGCTAAGATATTCTGAGTGTTCTTCTGAATGTTGTTATGTAGTTGGTAAGGTGTTTTTCGGACAG
Source organism: Danio kyathit (assembly GCA_903798195.1). Classification (NCBI taxonomy): domain Eukaryota; kingdom Metazoa; phylum Chordata; class Actinopteri; order Cypriniformes; family Danionidae; genus Danio; species Danio kyathit. The sequence continues at coordinate 16,095,527 of LR812541.1, forward strand.
TTTCCATTTAGTGTTTGTGCAGTTACTAAGGTTTTTTGAGACAGTTTCCATAGTAATGTGCAGTTGCTAAGATATTTTGAGTGTTCTTCTGAATGCTGTTGTGCAGTTGCTAAGGTATTCTGATTGTTCTTCTAAATGTTGTTGTGCTGTTGCTAAGATATTCTGAGTGTTCTTCTGAATGTTGTTGTGCAGTTGCTATTGTATTCTGAGTGTTCTTCTGGATGTTGCTGTGCAGTTGCTAAGGTATTCTGAGTGTATTCTGAGTTCCCCATTGTGATGTGCAGTTGCTCAGATTTAGCAACTTAACAACAACATTCAGAAGATCACTCACAATGAGTGATCTTCTGAATGTTGTTGTGCAGTTGCTAAAGGATTTTGAGACAGTTTTTACAGCTATTTTAATTTGAATCCAAATTTTTTTTTTTTATGCTGTTATGCAGTTGGTCATGTATTCTGAGACACTGTATCACATTGCTATGGTGTTTGGGTTGGTTTTATCATGTTGCAGTACTCACCGGTTGTTCTGAATTTAACTCTACTGTGCTGTTGCTAACATTTTCCTAGTGTCTTACTGTATGTTACAATGCAGTTATGGTATTCTGTTAGATTTTGGTAAGGCATAAGAGTAAGAGTGTTTTTTCTGCATGCTGCTAGTTGGTTGCCAAGATAAGATCATTAGAGAGCTTTTAACATTGCTTTGCAATTTATAAGGTATTCTAAAAAAAGGCACTTTTATTTTGATAGGCAGTTTCTATTATATTTTGAGAAGTATTTCCTGTTGCTCTGAAGATGCAAAGATATTTTGAAGCTGCGAATATATTTTGAGGGTTTTCAGAGTGTCTTTTTTGCATGCTGTGTGATTGTTCTGAGTAGTCCATTTACGTTAATACAGCGTTTTACATGTTTTTCATATTGTATGCAGCTGCTATTGATGTGTCCTGAGTAGTAGATTTCATAGTTTATTTAAAAGTGATGGTATTCCTCTCCTTAATAAACAACCTGTGGTGAGTCTAAAAACAAATTCAACTGACTCATTGCCTCTCTGCCCTATTAGGTAGACGTTGAAGGCAGTTTTTGTGCATGAACTAAAAATATGCATTTCTGACACAGCTCTGAAGCAGGATAATGAATTAATGACATAAAACAAAATGTTGGATATGGGGTGGTTCGCCCAGGGTGCCATTTAAACTAGAACGGCCACTGATGAGCACTGTCCTACATCTGACAGATCGCACTATTATGTCTTTCTTTTCTTTTTCATTCTTTTATAACCTGTTTTAACACATTTTAATCTGTTTTTAATCACTTTTATTATTAGTTTTTTTTATACTTCTTATACTTGTCTCGTTTATTCTTGTTCATGTAAAACACTTTGAATTGCCACTGTGTGGCAAATGAGCTATATAAATAAACTTGCCATGCCTTGCCTTGGCTTACACATCTTTGTTGCGTAAACGTAGCCTAACTTGCTTAACTTGGTTAGTATTTAAATGTGCCTTGATACCTTGGAATGCACCCTTGGAAAACAGCATTTTCCAGACTTCATATCATATTCATAGAATACATGCTGTAGTGCAGGGTGAGATCACCCACATTGTTAAACTGCTAAATAATGAAATACGCAAATGATTTCATATACTGTTGACTCTTGACCTCACACTTTCTCATAACTATGTTCTGCAATCGCTCTGAGGATTACATTCCCCAAAGAGAACATTTAATTGAAGCAAGATCAGCCCATACTAACGTGACAGGCTGCGCTCAAACCACATGCATGCACACTTCGATAAAGACTCACTCACTCACTTCCCAACCGCAAGCTACTAATCTAGAGCAGATATCCCTTAAAAGCCTCCAGCTACAGCTCAAAGACTCTCTCTCTCTGAGGTGTTCGCTATCAGCTGATGGCTACATTAGTCATGTATAAGATTACCTAAGAAATGACCCAGAGCATTCTTTTGTTTTTGCCATTAATGCTAAACGACAGATGAGTGAAGTATTTGTGAACTCTGCATAGCCATAGGGAAATCTGGCGGCTGTTAATCATGTGCATAAACATTGTATGACAAAATTGGATCTGCAAAGACAATGAGAGGAAACGGCACGTGTCAGAAAGCTTTGTTTGTATTTGTCTTTAAAGGTGAGCTTTAAATTCTTCAGATGTTTACAACAATGGCTTTTAAAAGTGATCCTGGTAGACTGCTTTTCAATTCACATGCAACCAGGCAAGCTGTTCTACAACAACTCATTCAACACCAGAACATTAAAACTCGGTCAACACAGCAGACAGACAATTGTACGCTTAGACAGACACACAAAGCACAACAAACACTCTCTGCCTATTAACTGCAAGATCATATTACAGCATCTTAGAGTAAATGTGTAAGGAAATCAATGGAAAGATTTGAATAAACGCTAAAGATTTTTGGAGGTTGCATGTCTGTGCTCATCCCAACAGCATATTAGCAAATGCTATCAATCATCTGTTTGAGTAAATCTGTCAGCGTAAACTGAAAGCACATGGGTGTGTGGTAGGACTGTTGGTGGAATGGTGTAGGCTCAAACCCTGCATGTTTTTTTGCAGAACATAAGGTACCCGTACATTTGAAAAGAAAAAGATTTTTTTATATATTTATTATATTACATTATTAAAAAAAAAATTGTGTTCACATATAAAGTCTCCTAAATCCTCAAATTTAAAGGGCATCTTAGTTTTGTGTTTAAAACACTTATATATTCTGTGATTACTGTATAGAAAATAGGCAGCATGGTATTTTAGTGGTTAGCATTGTCGTCTCACAGCAAAAAGTTCGCTGGTTTGAGTCCCGACTGAGTGAGTTGGCGTTTTTGTGTGGTTTTTGCATGTTCTCCCTGTGTTCGCATGGGTTTCCTCCGGGTGCTCCGGTTTCCCCCACAGTCCAAAGACATGCGCTATAGGTGAATTGAATAAGCTAAATTGGCCGTAGTGTATAAGTGCGTGTATAAATGAGAGTGTGTATGAGTGTTTTCACGTGATGGGTTGCAGCTGGAAGGGTATCCACTGCATAAAACATATGCTTGAAATGTTGGCGGTTTATTCCACTGTGGTGACCCCTGATAAATAAGGGACTAAGCCGAAGGAAAATAAATGAATGAATATTATATTACATTATTTGAAATAAAACAGTTGTGTGCACAAATAGGGCTCTATTTTGATGATCTAGGCGCAAAGTCCAAAGCGCAGGGCGCAAAAGCATTAATAAGGATAAGGAAACGTGTTGTACGCACAGATATCCATTAGCGTACATAATTAATTTTGTTTGTTAAGCACAAAGATTTGTTTCAAAACTATTTCTAAATTCAGTTCTAATTTCCAGCAAACAAATAAATGAACAATAATAACGAAGTGTGGTCAAAAAATAAAAAATTATACCCAAATACACATGCTATGCCCCATATGGTCTAAAGCCTGACAGGTGGGCAAATCTAAGCTTGTTTTTATTATAACAAATATAAATACGCATATAATAAATAATACTACTACTAATAATAACATTATACAAAAGCAAATTGTCATGAATAGACTGAAAAAGCTCCCCGAGATGAAGAAGGCATGAAGGCAGTGGTTTTTATATTTATGTAGAAAGTAATCATTTTTGTAATATTTTAATCCTTTAATTCTTTTTCATTTGTAAACATATTTGCGTATGGCTTTACATCCTGTATGTATTAAGCAATGTTTAAGCAAGGCACACGTGCTGCGCTGGACTTTAGACCTCCTCTCAGCTGGTCTATTGAACAGTCTATTTTAGTTCCTCAAAATAGCAACGCGCCATCAATGCGCCTTAACACACCTTCTTTTTTAGACCAGAACGCCTATGGGCGCACATATGAGCGCAAATGCATTTGCTATTTAAACAGCGCAGTGCAAAACGTCAAAACGATACTTGAGTCAAGCTGAAATTAGCAAACAACAATTACGTCGCCCCATTTAAAGGTCATCTAGTTTCATGTTTAAAACCCTAATTTATACAGTAAAAATGATGATTACTGTATAGAAAATATGTGTTTATTTAACTTCTGTTATGTTATTATTTCTGTTCAGTTTCTATTTACGTGTTAGTTAAATTTTACAATTATTAACTTATTTTATACAAATGCGTGCTTCATTTTAATTTTATTTTGGATAGTTTATATTTATAAATAATTTAATCAATTTTGTGTACATTAGATTATAGTTAGTATTTTATTTTAGATTTTTATTAGATTTTTTTATTTATTTTTATTTCATTGTTTTTCAGAGGGGCAACGCAGTGGCGCAGTAGGTAGTGCTGTTGCCTCACAGCAAGAACGTCGCTGGGTCGCAGGTTCGAACCTCGGCTGGGCTGGAGTTTGCATGTTCTCCCTGCGTTCGCGTGGGTTTCCTCCGGGTGCTCCGGAATGTTTTTCAGAGTGTTTATTCATTTTATTCATTCATTCATTCATTTTCTTGTCGGCTTTGTCCCTTGCGGGGTCGCCACAGCGGAATGAACCGCCAACTTATCCAGCACGATTTTACGCAGCGGATGCCCTTCCAGCCGCAACCCATCTCTGGGAACATCCACACACTCATTCACACTCATACACTACGGACAATTTTAGCTTACCCAATTCACCTGTACTGCATGTCTTTGGACTGTGGGGGAAACCGGAGCACCCGGAGGAAACCCACGCAAACGCAGGGAGAACATGCAAACTCCACACAGAAACGCCAACTGACCCAGCCTAGCCGAGGTTCGAACCTGCGACCCAGCGACGTTCTTGCTGTGAGGCAACAGCACTACCTACTGCGCCACTGCGTTGCCCCTTATTCATTTTACTCAAATGTTAAATAAATATTGTATTTATTTATTTATTTATTTATTTATTTATTTTAATTTTATTAATAAATGTACAGTAAAGCCCAAAATTATTCATACCCCTTGCAAATTCTGACTTAAGTTTTTCAATGTAATTTTTTTCAAATGTAAATAAAAACTGACAAGTTTAAAAAAAAATTTCCACAATGATGCCTCTTGCACATCGTCTTATTACCTTTTGCTAGAAGCCTGTGTCATTTCTGGAAAAGAAACAAAACACGATGTCGTGTTAAGTCAGAATTTGCCAGAGGTATCAATTATTTCCATGTCATGGTGGCGCAGTGGGTAGTGCTGTTGCCTCACAGCAAGAAGGTCTCTGGTTCGAGTCCCGGTTGGGCTAGTTGGCATTTCTGTGTGGAGTTTGCTTGTTAGCCGTATTTTGCAGTCCAAAGACATGTGCTATAGGTGAATTGAATAAACTAAATTGTCCATAGTGTATGTGTGTATGTCCTGGTCCTCCAGGTTGGTGGGTGAGCATTGGGATAACATGGTGCCAACATGGTGCTGCTAAATATCAGCTTTGATAAAAAAAAAAAAAAAACGGCCCTGGGAGTAAGTAAGAGTAAGTATAAATAATTTTGGCCTGAATGTATTCAAACAAATTGGCTTTAAACCACATCCAAAGACATGTGACATAATTATATGCCATTCTGGGTAAAAGTTAAAATCTTTCTGCATTTGAATTCGGCTCAGATCAGAACTGATCAATTTGTTCCCCCCCAATTTTATTTATTATTTTGTTTGTTTGTTTGTTTGTTATTTAATCCAAAGTCTCTGTAATTTATATTCCATGAGTGTAAATATTTATCAGTGGTTTGAACATACAGTAAGTACAGACTATTTACTAAATTCATCATTGAAAGTCTAAAATTACCCCAAAAATGCTTTTTTTTTTGGGTGCATGAATCATATATTCATTCAATGACAGTAGGCTCCTTAATGTAATTAAGGTATTAAAGTTAAGCCTTAAGTGCTCTGAACATGCTTAAAGTCATTCAGTTGAGACTTATTAGCTTTATCATCACTATTAAAAAAACAATTGTATCTGATCAGTTCAATCTAAATTAAAAGCTGCACTTAAAATTCCTCTCAACATTTTTGTTGTCATATACAGTAGGTGTCACATAAGGTGCTCTTTGTGTTTGACAATTAGTTTGAACTACGCATAATTTGAAGAACTATTTTGAAATGAAAGCCTTCTGTGTCACCAGACATCATTTTCTATTCATTTTGTAACTAGTTTTGCTAGAGTGGAAAAAGGAAATGTGTTACAATGTTGCTGGATATTTAGATTTCATATTAGACAATTGTAGGACTTCAAAGTGCAAATTCACAATGACTGAAACACATGAAATGACTTAACATGACCCTGTCGTAACAGCCACAGTTTGATGTCTGCTGCTGGGAGTAATTATATGACCAAAACAGTCGAATCTTTCACAAAGAAGCGGATATTTGTATTTCTGGATAGCACACTGAGGTTACAATGCCTTTAGAAAATATTTAGCCATTTGCTTTTTCATTCTGTTTCTGATCATTTATGTTTCTTGCTTCAGCATACAAATTAAATCAACACATTTATGAGTCCACCAAGATGCTAAAGAGTTTGTCATTTCTGCCTCTTTGATCACTTTTCTTACATTTGAGCCCTTTTCAATCCATTGCTTATTTAGCTGGATGGCCTGCTCTGGGCTGCGCTGTGTATTTTTTCCATTTTGTTACATTGGATGTCACAGTACTCTCAGGAAAGTTCCAAAATGTTGCCAGCTTTTTTTTTTTTTAATGACTTTCTCAAACATTTTCCCCTCCCACTTACATGGTCTTGCAGTTCCACAGGCATTTCTGGGTCTCCATGACAGCAGGACTGAAATGATCTGCTGTTGGAGCTGTTTAACCTCAAAAACTGAGTGATATTTTGGTTATACTTTAAGCAGAGTTGAAGAACAAATTGCTGTGACTTATGGGTGTGCAATTTGGGAAATATATAGTATTTTTTTTACTTATTTATTTATTTATTTATTTATTTATTTATTTATTTATTTATTTATTTATTTATTTAGGAGCGCTGCCACCTCACAGCAAGAAGGTCGCTGATTCTGTATGTGCAGTGCCAGTTCTGTGCTTTTCTTTTTTCACTTACCATAGAACATGGTGGCCCTCACTAATTTACTGTATTTATATCTAATCAAAAGTATTGACATTAAAATTAGATTCTATCCATAATGCAAAGGCCATTAACATGTGACTAATCAACATTATATTACTAGCATTCATGTTGTTATTGTTACAACTTAAAATATCGCTGCTGATCTTGCTAGCTACCTAACCTATTGCAATATTGAACATTCCACTATTGCAGTGTTGCCATTTGGCAACACATACATTTGATTGATTTCCACAAAACTAATTTGATAAAAACGTTTTTGAGTTTTAAATATGTCATCATAACTTACTGGAGGTAATTTCGTGCATTTTTTTGTGGATTTGAAATGAGTTGATTCTTTGTTTCTATAGGCGTTTTCAATTGCATTCAGAAACTACTCACAATAAACACCAGTCTGTCAGAAACCATGCCACAGAAAAACACTGCACGTCATGTGATTTAACCAAAGCACATCATGGCTAAACTAAGGTCTTTTCTTTTCAACAAAAACGTTAGAATGTTGAAAGAAACAGTGGCAGGAAAATGAACATAAATATCATGTTGCTATATGGCAACACCATGCGGTATAGGGTAAAGCTGAATACTAGTATCTTGAAAAATATCTAGTAAAATATTATGCACTGTCATCATGGCAAAGATAAAAGGATGGTTTGGTATGATTTGATTTGATTGCATCTTTGAGTCTGAATTTTTGGGGAAAATATGTAGAAGTCTTGGACATACTGTATGTGGAAAAATGACAAGGATTCTGTTTTTGTGTTGTGTTTTCATGTAGTTTGGTTGCAACATGGGCCCTGGTGGAATCTGATGAGTGTTTTTGTAGTGATTTTGTTTTGTGTAATTTTTAGTTTTGTTGCTGCATCTGATCAATTTTTGAGGAAAAATATTTATAGAATTCTGTGAGGAAAAGTCATTGAAATGTGTTGGAAACAAAAAAAAAGTTAGTGATATTCAAAGCTATACAGTTGATCAGAAGTATGTACAAACAGTATTAATGTGGTTTACTCAAGATTCAACATGCAACAAGTTGTTTACTCAACAAGACATAATTCAGGCCCACATGGAATGTTTGGTTTTTGTTATCATTGTGTTTTGTGTTTATCAGAATATACCAGCTTGACTCTAAACTCAGTATTACCAATATACTGCAGAAAGGCTGGTACAGTAAAAAATAAAGTACTGACCGCCCGAGAACACCTAAACCTGCATTTTTTTCAAGTCAGCATACTGAAGAGAATACCGCACATTATCCCTGAGGGCAAAATTGCTTCAAAGACTCAAACCGCACATCTCTCATTTTTAATGTAGTCCGGTATGTTAGCTATGACAAGAAGATACACAAGCTGCTTAAAATGAAAAACAGCTCCAATATGTAGGCATAATTGTTTATTGTACCGTTTCATACAACCTGTTCTTAGTTATTTTAGTTTTGTACTGAGATTTGCACTGTTCTGCAATACAGGCTCTGTTTACACCTGGTATTACAAAATGCTTTACTTACCTCAAGTTTTAGTATTATTTCAAAGCGAAAATGAAATTATTTTGCTTACATCATTGGCAGGTCATTTAGCTTGTTGTAAAATAATTTTGACATAATGGGCCCTATCATACACCCGGCACAATAAGACACAATACCTGTTTTCCCCGACGTTTTCAGACCAACGCAACCTTAATTTTCTTGTTTTCCGCCACGTTGTTTAAATAGCAAATCCATTTGCACCACTTTGTGGATTCATGGGTGTTTCGGTCTAGAAAAGAGGTGTGTTAAGGCGCATTGTGGATGCGTTGCTATTTTAAGGAACTAAAATAGACTGCGCAATAGACCAGCTGAAAGCAGGTCTAAAGTCCAGCGCAGAGTGATTTAGTTGTGCACCTCGCATACACATTGCTTAAAACATGCAGGATGTACAGCAATACACAAATATCTTTACAAATGAAAAAGAATTAAAGGATTAAAATGTTACAAAAAATTTTACTTTCTACATAAATATAAAAACCACAACCTTCATGTCTTCTTCATCTCGGGGGGCTTTTTTTAGTTTATTTATGACAATTTGCTTTTGTACAGTATAATGTTATTATTAGAGGTAGTATTATTTATTATATGCATATTTATATTTGTTTTAATAAAAACAAGTTTAGATTTGTCCACCTGTCAGGTTTTGGACTATACGGGGCATAGCATGTGTATTTGGATATAACTTTTGACCACACTTTGTTATTATTGTTCATTTATTCGTTTGCTGGAAATTAGAACAGAATTTAGAAATAGTTTTGAAACAAATTTTTGTGCTTAAAAAATAAAATTAATTATGTGGGTTAATGGATGTCTGTGTGTTTCCTTATCCACGAAGGAGAGAAAGTGAAAGTGAAAGCAAAGGCAGAATGGAGGAGGCTTCACTAGTGAAGCATTCAGTTTTTCCACTTAAAAAGTCCGCCATGTAAATAGCAAATGCGCCATGGCGCAACTGGCTCTTAAAGGAAATGTGAAATGAGACTCTGATTCATTTATTCTCAAAACACATTAAGAGAATAAGCTCAACCCTGTTAGACAATGCGCTGCAGCACAGAGCATATTTTTCCGTCCTTAAAATAGCAAAAGTGGATTCGGACATGCCCTAATGGTTTTGCGCCCTGCGCTTTAGACTTGCACCAAGATCATTAAGATAGAGCCCAATATATTTAAAAACAGTAGTTAGCACTGTTGTCTCACAGCAAGAAGGTTGCTGGTTCGAGTCCCAGCTGGGCTAGTTGGCATTTCTGTGTGGAGTTTGCATGTTCTCCTTATGTTCGAGTAAGGTTTTCTCTAGGTGCTCCGATTTGCCCCATGGTCCAAAGACATATGGTGAATTGGACGAATTAAATTGGCTGTAGTGTATGACTGTGTGTGAATGTGAGCGTGTATGGGTGTTTTACAGTACTGGGTTGCAGCTAGAAGGGTATCCACTGCGTAAAACTGGAATAGTTGCTGGAATAGTGGTTCATTCTGCTGTGGTGACCCCTGATAAATAAGGGACTAAGCCAAAGGAAAATAAATGAATGATTGAATAAATTAATGAATATTTAAAAACAAGACAATGTTTAATTCTTGTCTACAAAATGCTTTTTGATTTAAGAATTTTTAGATATTTGGACTAGAAACAAGACAAAACCTCTAAGCTAGAAAGGTTTTTTTTTTTTGCTGTGTAAGATGTGTTTTCACTGTATCTTTTGTCCACTTTTACACCACAGATTTGTTTATGGAAAGGGAAAAAGGAGTCTGACTGCAAACCTTTACCTGCAGCTCTTACACACACACACACACGCACACCTGCACTCTTTGTACATGATGTAAACTGCTGTCTCAGCAACTTTTTATTTATTTATTTATTTATTTAGGCAAGTAACCTGTTGTTTGCTAACTGCTTTTTTTAAGCTGTGTGTCTGCATTCGTGAGTAGTCTGGCAGCTACACTTTGACTTTGATACATCTAACTTCTACATGTTTGTATAAGGCATTCTGTGTGCAGTGCAATTCTCACAACAGCATTTATAAAATTCTTCTTTTCAAATACGGTGGCAAATGCAGCCATTTACTGGTTAGGATCTGGATGTTTCTGGAGTGCATTGAAAATTTTGACCATTGCAGTGGTTTTGGAATCTGCGTATTCGTGACTCAGAGTTTCAACAACTCAGAGAGCTATTTCTGCAGCCCAGATGTGCATGGGTGTGTGCGTGCATGCATGTGCGAAGAAAAAAAAATGTGAGAAAAAGAAAAAAACTGTTGAAAAAAATCAATCCATCTCTAATTTTAAGTTTAATAAAATTTGTCTCTTATATTATGAAAGTGTTTCTCATAACTTGACTATGGTCAAAACAGCATGCTACTTTTACTTCTTCTGCACTATGCATTGTGTGTCAAGAATGTAGATTTTCTGTATGTATAAAATACTTATAAGGGGGCATGGTTAGCACTCACAGCAAGAAGGTCACTAGTTCGAGTCCCAACTGGTTTAGTTGGCATTTCTGTGTTGGCGTGGTTTTCCTCCGGGTGCTCCGGTTTCCCCCACAGTTCAAATATATGCTGGAATATTTGGTGGTTCATTCCACTGTGGCAACCTCTGAAGTAGAGACTAAGCCGAAAAGAAAATGAATGAAAAAATGAATATAAATATTGAAAAAAAATATTGAATTAATAATTTAATCATTAGTTAACTCTAATTATTAGTTATTGGTAAATAATACCTTTAAAAGTTTGTAACTTCCAGATATTGTGTTTACTAAAGCAGAGGTCATGAAATTAAAAAATCTATATGTTGATATATTTATGTATTTAATTCTAAAAACACTTTTTATATTACCTGACTGCCATTTTGCATTTGTTTTTGCCAAGACAGCATAATAAGTACACAAAGATGAACAAGTACAGGTAATGCTATATTTATTAGTCTGCTAGTTCATGTAAAGCGAGATCAAGAAATGTGAACAAACTTCTTCAAAATGAAAAAATAACTGTTTGATTCATAACTTTTATTTTTGTAAGTTTTGGTTGCACAGACTCTAAGTGCATGTTTTTAAATTGTTTTTTTAAAATGACTTTTAAATACAGACTTTTTGAAGACTTTATAAAGGCCAATTTAAGACTTTTATAACATACTGTAACTTAAAATATAAGAAATAAATCAACATTTTTAAAGCGCAACTTCCAAAAGATCTTAATTAGTTTTTATTTCATTTTATAACATTAGAAAACATTGGTGGTTCATTCCGCTGTGGGGGACCCCTGATTAATCTAAAACTAAATTAAACTGACTAAACTAAAAATAAAATAAATGAACGAATTAGAAAACACTGACGATCTTCACACACTCATCTTGATTTTAAGTAAAGCTCAACTAAAGTCTGTGCTAAAGAAACATGAGCTAAAAATAAAACAAGCTTTTGATTTGTAGCTTTTTTACTAAGCTAACAAGGAGTGTGAGGTTTGTTGAACTTTGTTAATGATTTTTGAGGGGGTTTTCCAGTAAATTCATTGCGTAAATTTACTGATTTGTGTGCATATTCTATGTGGGCGTCGTCTTATTAACAAACATTTTGTCCAGAGTAATTTTTCCCATTTTTTACCTGAATTAGCTTATTTCTATAGAAAAAAATTACTTCACAAACAGCAAATATTTTTTGATGGGGGATGAAACTTAGGTCATCTCTGAAGTACAGCTCAAATCACTGTGGATCATGATGTCATATGATGTTAATGTGCTAAAACACTCCCGTCCGCATTCCTGCAGCTCCAACCCCCTTATGTGGAAAGAAACGCATATTCAATGTGTAAGATTACGTGATGAGTTGCAGGGTCAGGTTCAGCAGGTTATCATCGGCATGACTAAACTACAGACTGACTGGAACAATAACTGGCTCTTTTATTTGACTGAATGTTACAAAATGCAAAAGAATATATAGTATGCACATTTTGAAAACTTTTCAAATGGTTTTTACCTTATTGGCTTGTAATAAACATCAATGTACAGTACTTTTACTTTCTGAGTGTAAATTATTATATACTGTAAAAGCAGAGATGTCTAAAGTAGACAAAGTTGGCCCATGGTAACCTTTGACTTGGCCCCCATCCCATCTGAAAAGAGGAGGGAGAATGTTGGTGGTTGGGGTGAATGCAAAATTTTAGAACGTAACCTTTAGTTTCTTTTTTTTTTATTGCTGAGCTACAAAAGAGGCAACTGAAATTAAATGATTCAATTAAATTTTGTAAATCAATCAAACTTTTAAAAAGTAAATACTGTCACTTGCCGTAGTCTAACATCTACGAGCATATCAAGGTAAAGGCAGGTGCAGCTTGACTAGTGTATTCAGCATTGAACTCTATTGTGTTATGAATGGAATTGTTTATGTTTTTACAGTAATAAGTTCATTATAAAGTGTTAAAAATGATACAGCATTAGATATTAAATAGGAATTAAAGCAATGTTTTCTAGTTTTTTTATATTAAAAAAATATTTAATGTATAATGAATAGATGAGCAAATTCCCCTTGGAAAATTTAATGTAATACAATTTGGTATATATATTCGGCCCACAGGCCTTAATCACGTTTGGTTTTTGGCCCTTTATATGAAAAAGTTTGGGCACTCCATTTTGGCATATAGTTTGGGCATATTTTCACAATTGTACTTTTGAGTTGTGAAATATGCTGTATGTTTTTATTACAAAGCAAACAATCTGTAAATATCAACAGCATTTTAATTTTCCATTGCACGACCTTTAATATTGTGAGATCTTGTGGCATAAACAATAAAAAAACAGCTTGTTCTGTGAACTTAACTGAATTTAGCAAATTTTCTTTGCAGTTAGTTTGTTTACAAGACATACAGTACTCACAAAAAACAATTGCATATGAAATTTCCATCCATGTGGATTACATACTTTTAACATAATTGAACTACACTTTATGTGATTGATATTTATTAATTAAAAAATTAATTAAACAAACAAGAACTAAATTTGTGTAATAACATCAATATATTGTATTCAGTGTGTTTTAAATGCTTCTTATTAATTCATCTCTTGTGTCAAGTATGTAGTTGCATCAATTTTGCCCCTGAATATTAAGTAAACCAATCTCATAGAATTGAACTCATTAGGTCTGGGTTTTTCTACAGATATATTTATATCACATTCATAGCTTTTAACTGATTAAATCTAATAGTATTTGATTTTAACAGATTTATACACTGTAAAAAAATTGTGGTTTTACTTTTAAAAAATGTAAAAAATTTTAGCTAACTTTTCCTTTGCAGTTAGTTTGTCTACAAGACATACACTAAAAAATTATGATTGCATATAAAACTTCCATCCATGTTAAGACTAACAAATAAGAACAAGATTAATGTAATCAATAAATTCAATGTGTTTTAAATGCTTCTTATTAATTCATCTATTGTGTGGAGTATGGCGCTGCGTCTATTTAGCCCCTGAATATTAAGTAAATCAATCTCATATCACACTCATATCTTTCAACTGATTAAATCTAGTATTTGATTTCAACAGATTTAGATTGATTCTAAGGAATCTGACTACATACATTTAAAAAAAAAACCTGACAAATAAAATAAAATCAAAAGGTTACAGACAGTTGTGAACAGTTGCGTTGTGAACCAAATCAAGTGCTTGTGCTAATAGCTAATGCCAATGTTTATTGTTTTTATACAATAACATCAGCACTGGGCAAGTAAGAACAGGCCAATCTTAGAACTGTCATTGGCACAGTTATTGCTCATTTAAGTGAAGCAACAAGTACAGTTGTTAATTAAGCCACCAGCACCCCAAACATGAGCGGGAGATCTTGTCACACTGCTTATGATTTGATGAGAAAACTGTCCAGAAGGTGTGCTGTGACCTGTGACTCCTGCGGCTGATATGCAGATATCAATTTGATTAGCAAAAAGGTGTGGCTCACAGAAAGAGGTGGACACTATCTTTTACACTTACGGCAAAACAGGTTTGACAGATGGCCATCGGTACATGTGTGTGTGTTTGTGTGTGCTTGCTAATTTGAATCAAAACGAGCTAAGAAAACCTCAACAAAGCAACCTGCAAATAACATCAGCATGTATAAAATTGATCTTAATCAGATTGTAAAAGGATAAGTGATTCTCAACTTTTAGAAACAGTGTGTGTAATTATGAAACTGAAAGCGTGTGATTGTAGATACGGTACACTCTGTAATGGCATCCCGCCAGGTTGATTATCATATCATTAGATGTTTGTAAAGGATCCCTGTCTGAAATAGTAGGAGGCGATTCATTTGCCCCAAATAGGGAGGAGAAAAATGATGAATGAAAAGCAAAACAAAGAGTAAAGGTTTTGCTTCCACCCGGTATCAACATGCACTGAATGTGTGAGTTGAGTTCAGATTTTGGTAAGATTCCACGATCATCTGAACCCCTGTAAATAAAACCAGGACCCCATCTTCTCTCCCCCACCTCACCACACGACAACCCCAAAACTATCAATTCTGAGTGTGCTTTACACAGGTGAGTGGGCTTGACAAACCACCTGTAGAAAACACTCTCTGGCACTTTAACCAACACCACTTTTGCATATTTGTAACAAACACGTTCTTACAATCAGTCCATATCCTTAATTTTGTTTTGTTAATTGTGCATTTATGACGTGTGCTTCACACAGGTGAGTGGGCTTGACAAACCACCTGTAGAAACACTCTTCGCTCTCTCTAAAGCAAAAACACTTTACCTCTCCTAATTCTACCTTTTAATTCTCTGAGCACTAAAAGTTCCTTTGTTGAATTAACACATGTTGCGTGCATTGCTTCTTCTTGTTGAATTGCTGAATGTCTCCTCAGTTGTAAGTCAATTTGGACCAAAGACTATAGAATACACAAGACATGTCACTCGTATAGTTTTGAATGGGGAAAACGGTCAATATGGCAAATGAAGCCCCGCCTACTAGTACATTAGCCACTCATAGATCGCTGTAGACTGACGTTTCTCTGGCAGAGAAGCTCTGACCAGACGTGTGTTTTTACGACAGTTTTTTGTGGTCAACAAACACACTGGAATCTCAGCAAATACTTGCTTCACAGACATAAATAGAAATACTTCTGTACTTTTAAATGACCCACTACACTTAAAAACAAAGGTTTTCTGGTTTTGTAATCTGTTTGAAACGAATGCGAGGTACAGTCCGTCTTGTCAAATGCACATCACATGATAGCAACTACTCAAACACCCACAACCAAGTTGTGGATTACCTCAGCAGCACAATCAGATGATCATTATCCAAAGGATGATTATGTGTAGAACTGCCATAAATGAGGTTGGTGTCGTGATCTCATTACTTTCGAGTGCTCATGCACATGCGCATTTGCTTGAGCAACCTGTAAATATGCAGATTTTGTTTGATTCGGACGCTTAGAAACTAAATTTATGAGACTGCTGTTGTTTAATTTTATTGGTGATTCCAAATATGTAATGTAAGTCTGAGCTTGACAAACATTTTTGGAGAATTTGATGTTTCCCTATTCAGACAGAATTCAGACAGAATGTGTTTCAAAGATGGTCGCCGAGTGAAATGTACATAAATGTAAAGACATCTTATTTTATCATGCTTTACATCACTTTCACAAAGTGTTTGGCGTGGCTCGTGCGTGCAGTTTTGTAAAGGAACACATGCTGTGCAGATTAATATTGAAATATGTGGATAGCAGCTATGATTCATATTGACTACATTTGTTTTTATTCAGCACAATGAAGTATTTCTGTAAGCAAGTATCATGGGTCCGTCAGCATTGTGTCACTGGCGTTGCGTGCAGCAAAATTTCCCAAGTATCAGCCAATTGATCACCTTATGCAAATATCGTAGCTCAGGCACAAGTCAATTGACCAAATGCAGATTAAGTCAAGTCCTCATTATCTATATGGTTTATACAATGCAGATTGTTTTAAAGCTGCTCGACATAGATGATCACGAAAAAGGGTAAACACACTGTTACCGACTTTTGTAGATTACACAGTATTTAACTGTAATGTGAACTGAATTTTACTGAAGGACAATTGTGCAGTATGTTACTGTATTTTAATGTCGTATTGTGAAAATTACTATTTATTACAGTAAAGATATACAATACTGTAAATACATACAAAGTAAGATAAATGGTGCTGTAAATGTAAATACAGTATTTTTGCTGTAATTGATTTACAGTAAGTTACTGGTGAACTGAACTGTAATATGAACTGAATTTTACTGTAGGACAGCTATTCAGTATGTTACTGTATTTTAAAGTTGCATTGTGAAAATTACTGTTCATTTTACAGTAAAGATAAACAATACTGTAAATATATATACAGCAAGATAAATGGTGCTGTAAATACAGTATTTTCTCTGTAATTGATTTACACTTAGTTACTGACGAACTGCTGCCAGTAAATCACTGTAGATTATACAGTGAAGTGTTAACAGTGCAGTCATAACAATATTTGTGGGATATCTTCAGCATGTCAGACAGAACATTGGTGTAGTTCTGTTTAGTTCAAAATTGATTTAGCTCAGTTTAAATATGAATGTCAGTGTTGAAGGATGATCCAGTGATCAGTGGACTGAGACCAGTTGAGACTGCAGTCTGGTGTAAGTAATAAAGTCTCATATCTGCACTACCTGATATCTGTAATAAGTGTTTGATGTTACCAATACTGAGCTATTTCTGATCATATATACATTGGGAGATCAGTAGATTAAAGTCAAGATGGTTCAGTGTGATAGCAACAATGGCTGTCAGTGATAATTATGGGTTGGATTTTGTTAATCTGAGGCCACAATGTTTGATGTCTGCAACATTCACATAGGTGAATGTCCAGAGAATTCTTACAGTCATATTCATAGTGTACAATACTATGCCACTTGACTGCTACCAACCAAGATGTCCAGTTCAATTCAATTAAATTCAATTCATCTTTATTTCTATAGGGCTTTTACGATGTATATTGTGTCAAAGCAGCTTAACATAGACCAGGGATGTCAAACTCAATTCCTGGAGGGCAACAGCCCTGCAAAGTTTAGTTCCAACTCTGCTTCAACACACTTACTGGTAGGTTTCAAACAAGCCTGAAGGACTGAATTAGTTTGATCAGGTGGGTTTAATTAGGGTTGGAACTAAACTGTGCAGGGCTGCGGCCCTCCAGGAATTGAGTTTGACACCCATGACATAGACAGATGACATTCTAGTAAATTGAAACAGCTTTCATCCAGTTTCCACAGTTGAAGTTCAGTTTAGTTCAGATCAGTGTAATATAAGTATCACTGCTGAAAGCCAAAACACTGAAGGGAAAATCCAATGAGGTGCAGCTCCACATGTTGCAAACCAAGCAAGACAGTTGTAACAGTGGAGAGGAAAAACTTCACCAATTGATGAAAGTGAAGGAAAAAAATTGCGAAAACCAGGCTCAGCTGGACATGACCAAATCTCCTCTGGCCAAACTTCTTGTACAGAATCCCAGTCTAGGCGCCAGAGGTTTGAGAATGAAGGATGTCCTGCAGGTCAGAGTAAGTCACATACAGTGATGATGAACAGCCTTGTCTGTCTCACAAGGTCAATAGAAAGGTCATGACACCTGCTAACCAAAGCTCAGAGTGCAGATATGGTGAGATAAGAAAGCTCCTAAAAACGTTTTTGCCAGTGAGATCAGAGGACTTCCCAGACAGACAAACCAGGAAAAATCAGACAGCCCAGAAAGAAAGAAATGAAGATTCTGATTCAGATACTTCCAGTGTTTTTCACAGGCATTAGAAAAAAAAATGATAATAAAAGCATATCTGCATGCTTGTCGATATCATGTGTCGAAGCTTTTATGCAATGAGTATTGCATACTTTTATTAATCCAGCGTTTATTAGGTCAAATTGATAAATGCTCATCCTCAAAAAGTCATCCTCAGAAAGTTATGTTTATTAATGAGCACTGTCGTCAATATAAACATCACAGTTTTTTTATTAAAACTTTTGGAGATAAGCTCTTTTATCAGCTCTTTTATCAAAATGCTCAAACTTGCTTCCAGGCTGGCTGATTGCTGCACACTCAACTCCTGGAAATTAAATATTATATATAATTTTTCATCTGTTCCAATTGCTAATTAAAGCCGTTATTTATATTTAATTATTTTTCTAATGTTGTTCTAAAACGAATAATTTGTAATTGGTAATAATTCCCATTTTCATCAATGAAGTCACAAGTGGGTGTCAATAAATATAGGTATAAACAGGGTTTGTGTTTTTTCTGAAGTGACATAACTCACAATCTTTGCACTCTTTGTTTCCTGTGACGTCACTTGCAATCAGTGATGAGTAACTAGTTGTAGGAAAAAATAACAATAGTGTGCAAAGTCTTGCGTTTCCTCCCATTGAAAATCATTATGAAGAAAAATGCATCAAGGCAGTGGTATACTGTATACAACATATAACATGATAAAGAAATAATGAGGGCTGGACAATATTGCAGTACATTTATATAAAAAATACTTTATAATGTACAGATAAGACTGATATCAAATAACTGACCTAAATATTTGCAGATGTGCCCGCTGACATATCTAAAATACTGCAGTACATACAAGCTGAGAGATTTATGCTTTGAGACTTTGACATATCTATTTGCTCACATACACACACATGAAACCTTCTTATCTCTACACTTAACCATACATATTCATGAAAATATGCAGGTGTAGCGTTACAAACTGTCCACTCTAGAAGAAAGAAAGAAAGAAAGAAAGAAAGAAAGAAAGAAAGAAAGAAAGAAAGAAAGAAAGAAAGAAAGAAAGAAAGAAAGAAAGAAAGAAAGAAAAAAAGAAAGAAAGAAAGAAAGAGAAAGAATGAACTTAGTAACTTTCACTTTGCTTTCCATAGTAAGTTTGTTGTTGTTTTATGATGTTTATCTTGAGTAAACCTTTATATGTCTCTTCATCTTATCATGTGAATCATAGTTGTTCTCGTTATAAACTTGACCAAACTTCTCATTTCCCACATATATTGTTTGTAGATAAACTTGCTAGTAAACACACCGTGTCTCTTCAAAAGTCTCCATGGTAACTGAATAAACACTGAGCAAGTGATCATGCAGCAGCGGCCGGCACAGGAAACTCGTGAATATGTGTGTGGGTTTGTGATCTGTGGTAACCCTGTTGACATGACAACTGGGGGAGTGGCCTTTGGTCAGGCTTGGATTGGGGAAGTTCAGGATTAAGGCAAACACTGCTGGTGAATATGGTTATCATCGTACTTTCATGCACTGAAAAAATTATGTCTGCAAAATTGTTGCCAACAATTTATATGTGTTAAATTTAAACAAACAAATTACATTTAGTAATGTTCAACTTAATTATTTTTTTTATTCAGCCCAAATAAATTATTTACAGCCACTTAACTTAAAACAAATTGTAAGTCAAAGGAATCATCTTTTAATATTTTTTTCAATGTATTTTACTTTCAAATGTTTGATTAAAGTTTGGTACAAAATTTCTGTTTTTGTTTTTGTTTTATTTTTTGACATATTAGAGTCCAATCGATGATAAAATACAAGTTACAGCCAGAAACTAAAATTTAGAACACAATTGTTTGTATATATGAGGCCAATTGTACAGTATATGAACAAATCCCTCTGTAAAAACCTTCAGAATACAGATATCAATATAGTTTGGTATACATAAGTGCGGCTAAAGTGCAGATTTGACTGAAGTATTTTGATAAAACAGCCTTTTATATATTAGAATCTACATACACAAATTGATAAAGTGAGAAAAAAATAGGTAACACTTTATTTTGATGGTCCATTTATATATTAGTAGACTGTCTGCTTAATATCTGTTGATACTGCTCCTTCAACAGACATTTAACTGACTATAAGAAACTTTGCAAGTACATGTACATGTCAATTTACACCAACCCTAATCCCAACCTAACAGTTTACTTGTAATTTAATGAGAATTAGTTGCAATGTAACTTAAATTCAACAAAAGGAACGTCAAAATAAAGTGTGACCAAAAAAATAACACTCAAAAGTTTAATTACAATTTTTTTTTTTCTTTTACATTAGACTGAATAAAAAAAGCCCCCCAAAAAACCCAGAAACTCTGCCTGTGTTGTATCAGCTGGCTGAAGCACTGACAGACACAGAACAGTTCACCTCTGAGGAATCTTACACTGTTTTCTTCCTCAGTCCAACTATCAGACTGCAGTCTTTTAAAAAATGAGTAGCTATTTTGTGCTGTAATTGTTTGGGCTCCTTGAGGTTTGAGGTTGTCTGAAAATATCCCAGATTCAAGTGTTTGGCCTTCTAAGGGCTGGGACAAACTAACCCGAATTGAATGCATAGCGTAGTAGCAAACATTTCACAGTGATAAGAGGTGTGGTCGGACTAGGCTTCATTTTCATACTTCCATTTATATGTAAATGAGCAGCATTAAAGATTAACTTGATGAACTGAAAGAATAAAACTATAATGATAATAATATAAGACATTAAATTTAAGTATAAAACAAAACTATAATAATAACAATTAGTAAAATATAGTAACTAGTTTACATGAGTTAGTTATGTAATGAGAATTAATTGAAAATAAAAAAATCAGGATGTAAATTAATAACAATATTATTAAATATAGTATAACAGCAATAATGACAGGTTTAATTACAATTTTGTTACACTATTAATTATATACGTATAGCACTATTAATTGTATTTTAAGTCATAGCTGTATATGTTCTAGCTTGTAGCATATTTCCTTCTAATAATAAATTCTTTGAAACCATATCCCTTTCAGGATCTTCTTTTGTCTATATATATATATATATATATATATATATATATATATATATATATATATATATATATATATATATATATATATATATATATATATATATATATATATATATATATACAGTATATATTAGGGGTGTAGCGGTTCACAAAAATCACGGTTCGGTTAGATACGACACAGTGGTGTCACGGTTCGGGATGTTTTCGATACAGCAAAAAAAGAAAAAAGCCAGAGGATTTCCCTGATTGAAATCTTTTTAGTGTATTAAAACTAACATCATTATTTTTTTTTTATTTGAACAGTGATATAAAGCTATACTTCTGGGGTTTCTGCTTAGCAGCAAATAAAACAAATCCTTATTTATACTCAAAACCAAAAAGCTGCTTATAAAAATAAATTTAATATTTTAGTAGTTAAACAAATAAAAAGAAAAGAACAGTTTAGTTTTTATATGGAACTCAGTTTCAATCAATTTGTAAGTAATTTTTTATTTTCAGAAAGTGTCCACCTTTTCTTCAGACAGCACAGATCTGCTTGACTGTCACCTGCCATTTCAGTGGATCTGAAAGCAAGAATTATTATCTGACTGAAATGGGCTTATGAAGGAATAATGTAACGGGACTCTATACATTTAACATTTTCTTAAAACCCGAAATTTCCACTACCGATTAAGGTCTCATATCCACAGGTAAATATGTACCGATCGCCTCTGTGATTTGTTTTGCCCTGTTCGAATCTGTATAAATTGCCTGTCTGAATGGTGCGGGGATAGTTGCATGTAGTGCGCTTGTCTAGTTTTCGTCTAATTCCAGTTAGTGATTATGTGATGTCAGTAGCTATGTTTCCATCCACCTACTTTTATGCACATTTTGGAGATGCACATAAAAAAACGGTTGATGGAAACGACATATTGTGCATAAATTTTGAAAATGCGCATAAAAAACATATGCGCATAACTGAGTAGGATAAACTTTTTATTCGATAAAAAAAATGCACATAAACACTTTTACCGCACAAATTCCAGTGTGCGCATTAAAAAAGGTCATGTGATTTTGTCATAAGAGATCATGTGATGATAAAAATGTGTGTAAATGGACAAACCAGCAGGCTGCACATTATAAACCATCTGAAATGTTGTTTTTGTCATTCTAAAACGCCTTACCATTTAAGTATTAGTGTTATATTATTAATGACATCCAGAATCAAGAGCGTCTGTGGTCTTCGCATTTTTGGATGGAAACATAGCTAATGTAAATGAGTTGACATGTTCAAATTTAACCGCTAAAATAGCTTACTGTCATAGCAGATGTCATTGTTTTTTTTATCCACCACTCTCTTGCCATCACCCTCATAACTTAAAGGGAAACCAAAGTGCTCCCAAACGCCAGACCCGCTGTTGGTTATAGGAGGATTACATTAATGTTGCTAGCCATTTTGCGAGCTAGTGCAGCATGTGCCTGACAGTGTTTGAAGGTGGGTGGGGAAGGCAGCATGTTGCCAGTCACGTCCAGGGTCACGTCATTTGGCATGCCTTGTTGAGCGTTGTTGCACTGAAAACATTATATTCTGTACACTAATTCTCTTTTATCTTTTTAGAAATTTGCCTGAATCGTTCGGTTTGTAATGCGTAATCCTAACGGACCTACAATAGTAAACATTTAGTTTTTTTCATCAGACCATCAGACATTTAAAAAAAAAAATAGTTATGTTACTTTTTTTAGAGTGTATGTAAACTTCTGGTTTCAACTGCATGTATATACAGTATATATATATATATATATATATATATATATATATATATATATATATATATATATATATATATATATATATATATATATATATATTGTGTGTGTGTGTGTGTGTGTGCGTGCGTGCGTGCGTGCGTGTGTGCTTGCGTGCGTGTGTATTTATATGTATACATACACACTACACACACATATGTATACATACACACACACACACACACACACACACACACACACACACACACACACACACACACACACAAACACACACACACACACACAATGTATTAACCATAAACCATAAATTAACCATTGTCACCAACTTTGTATATTTATATTTTGCATATTTACAGATTATAATTTTCTATGTTTACATTCATTCATGCATTCATTTTTCTTCGGCTTAATCCCTGATTATTAGGGGTCGCCACAGTAGAATGAATATGAACTGCCTGTATGTTTACAGTTTTTGTGAATCATAAAGGTGTATTTTTTAAGTTGTGAGTCTTATACTTTCTAAGGCTGCATATCTGTTCATGAAATACCATTAAACAGTGCTATTATGATATATAAAACACTTTATTTCTACTTAATATATTTACAATTTGTATTTATTCTTGTAGTATCAAAGTCATCTTCAGTTGAAGTCAGATTTATTAGCCCTCCTGAATTATTAGCCCCCCTGTTTATTTTTTTCCCCCAGTTTCTGTTTAACAGAGAAAAGGTTTTTTCAACACATTTCTAAACATAATAGTTTTAATAACTGATTTCTAATAACTGATTTATTTTATCTTTGCCATGATGACAGTAAATAATATTTTACTAGATATTTTTCAAGACACTTCTATACAGCTCAAAGTGACATTTAAAGGCTTAACTAGGTTAATTAGGTTAACTAGGCAGGTTAGGGTAATTAGGCAAGTTATTGTACAGTATAACGATGGTTTGTTCTGTAGACTATCAAAAAAAATAGCTTAAAGGGGCTAATAATTTTGACCTTAAAATGTTTTTTTTTTAAACTAAAAACTGCTTTTATTCTAGCCAAATTAAAACAAATAAGACTTTCTCCAGAAGAAAAAAATATTATCAGACATACTGTGAAAATTTCCTTGCTCTGTTAAACATCATTTGGTAAATATTTAAAAAAGAAAAAAATATTAAAAAAATTCAGTCACTTGTAAATTGGATTATATGAAATTTCTATAATAATTCGTAACGCAGAAAGCATTGAGTATGACATCATATCCTGCTGCCCGCATTTGACTCAGGGTCACCTGCATGAAATCTTATCTGACACACCTTGAGGGAGTGATCGCCGAGTGAGTCGCATATGCGTCTGTGTTTTTGGGTGTAGTGGGGTGTCTCCGATTTCACAAGATAATGTGCTGAATGCATGAAACAATTGAAAAACAAGCTGAGAAAGCTTTAAGCAACATTAAAGCTTGAGCCTTCAAAGGCATCAAATATCAATGTTTGTCCCCACACTGTATTCATTGTCCTTTGTTGGAGTGTGAAGTGACTGTCAAAAGGCCATCCTTATTCATCGCTCAGCTGATCATATGATCACACACATTAAAAGCTCAAACTTAAGAAAAAATTGTTTTGAACTGTACCAAATTATAGGGTTCTTTAGCATGAAGCCTTTCTGATCCTAAGCAGAAGCATTTTCATAAGGTTCCATAAAGAACAATGTTTTGAAAGTGCTATATAGGACCTAGACTTAAAATAGTTTTAATATTTCCATGAATATTAGTATTTATATTGGGAATAGGAATGCACCGAAAAGAAAATTCTGGACCAAAACTGACAATTCTGACTTTATAAAATTGAACTCAATAGCTTACATTTTACAGATAAAAAAAAAAATCTAAATAAAAAAAAAAATCGATGCCAATAACAAAACCCACACTTTTTATTGACAGTAAAATTTAAATTGTCATTTTCAGCTGATAATTTTTGGTGGCCAAAAATCTTTTCCATCCCTAGTAATAAGAGTACGTATTGTTTTAATAATAGAAATATTAATCTTAATCTTATATATAATTTAATATTGTTTTTCTTCTTTTATTATTATCATTATTATTATTATTATTATTATTATCGTTTTCTGGTATTACATTTTGCAGCCACCATTAAGGTTTAAAAAAATAAATAAATAAAAACATATAAAATAAAAACAGCATGTACCAGTTAGGTATTTATTATGATTATTATTATTTTATTATTTATGTGAACTTGTAGTAAAATTGACTAAAAAAAAGTTGTGCCTTACGCCATGAGGTTAAGAAACTTGAATACTCTCATGTAGAAAATCCAGCTTAAATTTTTTAACTAAATAAATTGTTAAATACTAATCTTGACACACATTAAAGTGTAAAGCCTGTAACAGGGTATATACAAGAATCAGAGAATGAAATTCTCCAGCCCTCCCCTCCGGAGTCTGGGTGCAAGGTGAGAGTGAATCCCTCGTCTCCAGCTCTTCTGCGGGACCCCAGCGCTCCCCGGATTAGCACTCCCACTCCGCGCTGCCCCACTGCTGGTACGTCATCGATTGTAGCAATGCAGCCATTAGCGAGGCCTCTGCTTGCCTGGTTAGCGCGGGCCAGCCCTTTGCAGTGGCTCATACGCACAATCAGACTCAGTTACGCGATTCGATTCGCGAAACGACCTCCCAAGTTCACAGGGTGGCATGTCACCAGGGTCTTGCGAGAGAAGATTGCTGTTCTCCTGGTGAAGAATGCAATCTAACCGATCCCTCCAGCCAAGATGGAGAGCGGGTTTACAGCCTGTACTTCATCGTACCCAAAAGAGCGGTGGGTTACGGCCAAGCCTAGATCTGTGCGTTTTGAACTGCTGTCTGCACAAGCTGGCGTTCAAAATGCTTTTGCAGAAGCACATCCTCCGGTGCGTTCGACAGCAAAATAGTGGTCCCACTGAAATCTTTTCACAGGCTCCTGGGGCATATGGCATCTGCAGCTGCTGTCACGCCACTCGGATTACTCCATATGAGACCACTTCAGCACTGGCTTCACGATCGAGTCCCCAGACGCGCATGGCACGCAGGCACACACCGAGTGACTGTCACTGCGCTGTGTCACCGCCCCCTCAGCCCCTGGAGCGACCCCTCATTCCTACAGGCCAGAGTAAGCCTCTAGGACAGGCGTCCAGTCATGTTGTCGTTCGACAGATGCTTCCAGCTCGGGCTGGGGGGCCGTGTGTTGCGGGCATGCAGCTGCGGGCCTATGGAAAGGAACCCAATTGCATTAGCATATCTATCGCCTAGAGCTTTTGGCAGTGTTCCTCGCTCTCCGCCATTTTTCACCGGTGCTGGAGTGACAACACACGCTGGTCAGAACGGGCAGCACGGCGGTGGTAGCATATGTCAACCGTATGGGGGGGTATCCGCTCTCGTCGCATGTCTCAGCTACCTCACCGTCTGCTCCTCTGGAGTCATACGTAGCTGAAATCGATGCGCGCCATTCATATTCCAGGCGAGCTCAATCATGCAGCCGACGCACGCTCACGGCATCCTTACGTCCAGGAGAATGGAGACTCCATCCCGAGTCGATTCAGCTGATATGGGCGCGATTTGGGGAAGCCCGGGTCGATCTGTTCGCTTCCCCCGAGAACGCTCATTGCCAGTGTTTTTTTTCCCTAACCCAGGGCTCTCTTGGCATGGATGCACTGGCTCACAGCTGGCCTCACATTTGCATGCGCAAATATGCATTTCCCTCAGTGAGCCTGCTCGCGCAGTTACTGTGCAAGGTCAGGGAGGACGAGGAACAGGTCTTGCTAGTTGCGCCTCTCGCAACGGCCCTCCCCTGGCGGATCCCTTTAAGATAGGACCTACTCTCTCAGGGACAGGGCACCATTTGGCACCCTTGCCCAGATCTTTGGAACCCCCACGTGGGGCCCTTAGACGCGAGGAAGACTTAGGTAACCTACCGATGGCGGTGGTTAATACCATCACTAAGGCTAGAGCCCATTCGACGAGATGCGCCTACGCCCTGAAGTGGAGTCTATTCACTGAATGGTGCGTCTCTCGCAGAGAAGACCCCCAAACGTGCCAGATCAGCATTGTGCTTTCCTTCTCCAAGAGAAGCTAGAGAGCAGGCTGTCGCCCTCCACACTCAAGGTTACGTGGCTGCCATCTCAGCTCACCATGACGCGGTGGCTGGCAGCACCGTGGGAAGGCATAACCTCATCATCCGGTTCCTCAGAGGTGCTAGGCGGATTAGTCCACCCCGCCCCACTCTCATGCCCTCTTGGGATCTCATCCTCACTCTCACGATGCATGCGTACAGATTCATTCAAACCATTCGACTCAGTATCTTTAAGATTTCTGTCCCTGAAGACAGCTCTGCTGGTCACGTTGGCTTCTATCAAGAGGGTCAGGGACTTGGAGGCATTTTCGGTCGATGACTCGTGCCTTTAATTCGAGCCGGCTTATTCTCATGTTGTCCTGAGACTGGATATGTGCCCAAGGTTCCTACCACACTGTTTAAGGACCAGGTAGTGAGCCTGCAAGCGCTGCCCTTTTATTACTTTGTCCAGTTCACGCTTTGCAAATCTATCTGGACCGCACTCAGAGCTTCAGATCCACTGAGCAGCTCTTCGTCTGTTATGTTAGTCAGCAGAAGGGAAGTGCCGTATCTAAACAGAGGTTGGCCCACTGGATACTGGATGCCATCTCCCTCGCTTACCAAAGCCAGGGCGAGCCGTGTCCCCCAGGAGTTCGAGCGCACTTCACTCGGAGCATCGCTCCTCTTGGGCGCGTGCACGCGGCGCCTCTCTAACAGACACATGTAGAGCTGCGGGCTGGGCGACACCTAATACATTTGCAAGATTTATAATCTGCGAGTGGAGCCGGTTTCCTCAAGGGTATTAAGTAACCCTTGGTGATTGAGGAAACAACTGAGTGAAGGTGTTGTACCGCTTGCTGCGCCATTCTCTCTAACATGGAGATACATGCGTTTATTCAATCTGTCAGTAAGTTCCCCACTTGGCGAACCCTGCAGATATTCCTCTGAGGCCCCCAGCATCTGACTCAGTGAAGGAGTCAGGCGCTGGCCCATTACGTTGTTGGTATGCCCGCTGGTCAGCCCGCGTTCTGGGTATAGGTGCCCGCTATGTGCGATCCCCACTAGGCGATCCCATGTGCTTATACTGCCTTGGTGCAGTCCCTCCTCACAGGTGGACCCGTGTCTTCCCTCACTGCTAACCATCTTATATTCATATGCGTACTTCCCCTTCTCAGGGCTAGTCCATATGCTCTCTCGCCACCAGTCTCCCTACTTGGGTAGCAGGTGGCCTCTGCAGCGTCCTCCCTATCGGGACTGCACGTACTGTCCCAACGTGCTGTCGTATTAAATTCCTAGTATTCCTAGATTCCTAGAATTATTTGCGACTCCCGAAAAATATATCTAAATCTGTAAATCTTCTTTTGAAGTGGGATAAGTAAGGGCCAGGGAACACGTTGGAAGACCGCGCCTCTGGTGATGCAGTTGCGCTCACACTCTCTCTTGCCTGGCAAACCTCTCATCGGGGGCAAAGGTAAGGTTGAATCATTATGGCATTTTCCATACATTTCCCCATAGTGGAAGTTTTTCCACATAGCATTGAAGTTCCCCTCCTGAAGAAGAACGCTCCTGTTACTAAGGTAACCCTCGTTCCTTGAGGGGGGGGGGGCGGAAATTGCCCCTTAGCTGTTGAGGTGAAAGTCTCTTCCGCTAAAAAATGATGCTTTGGCTTTGCTCGCACTGTGCTCTTATAGCCAAATTGATTGCAATAAGCATCAGCTGCATAAGCTGAAGCTGCCAACTCATTGGCATTTCATTGGCCCATTTACATACTCTTTCAGATGATTGGCTTTCTGAACGAAATCCCCATAGTGGAAGTTTTTCCACATAGCATTTCCGTTTCCCCCTCGGGGAACGAGGGTTACATTAGTAACCGGAGCATTCTCTGGTTACTGCAGTAAACAAACCAACATGATATCAAATCTAGCAGGGTTTTATCGATTTTTGATAAACTACACAACATCCCAATAATAAAATATAAAATTTAAGCAAACTTTAGCATACTGATACAATGTAATACCTTGTAAAACAGCATTTATGACTTTTAATACTTTTAAAGAGCCTTAAATTTGTCTAAATTGATTTATCAACTTTTAATACTTTTTAAATAGCCTACAATAAATGTGGAAAGTTGTTGCATGTCTTGTAACAAACCATTTAATTTCCTACAAATTTTGTCAGTTTGTTAACATGGCTGATAATTAGATATTAATTGGATACTGTTATTACACTGCTGTCTTGTCACCAGCCAATCACTGCATTGTTGATCATGATTTGAGCATCAATAGATCTGTCCTTCACAACAATCACAAGCACACACACATTAATCTCAGATCAATATATCAAGAAATTTTGAACTGATTCGCAAACTTGTTTGAAGAACCAAATTAGCCTGGGATCAGTTATCATGAATAAAGGTCTGCCAAATTATCTTGGATCATAAAGCGAGGTAAGACAGACCCCATCCAGGTGTTTTGTCACAGATTAGAGATTTGAAAAACAAAAGCGGGAAATAAAGAACCATAAACTCACACAAAGTTCCATTTGAGCATAAATGTTGTTCTTCAGGTCAATATAAATCTAAATAGAACTATTATTATGTGCAAAGAACCTTTGAAGAACCATGTTTTTAGAGTGTGATCAAGTTAGATTCCAAGTGCAGCAGGAATATCCAATTACAAATCTTATGATGAAACCTTTAAAGGATTAGTTCACTCAAAAGTGAAAATTACCTAATCATTTACACTCCCTTCTGGGGTTTTATACTTTTTTTTTTCTGTTGAACACAATAGAAGATATTTTGAAGAATGCTGGTTGCTGGGGCCTATTGACTTCCATAGGAAAAAATAATTACCATTTTTCAAGATATCTTCTTTTGTGAGGATAGGAACGCACATACAATTCCTTCAAATTGTCCCAACACAAATCAATCAATTAACTTACTTGTTTTTACAAATTAAAGTGGATTGAATTTAAAACTATTAAGTTGCCCCAGAAAAAAACTCAAGAATTGTATTAATTCATCTCATTTCATTCATTCATTTTCTTGTCGGCTTTGTCCCTTGCGGGGTCGCCACAGCGGAATGAACCGCCAACTTATCCAGCACGATTTTACGCAGCGGATGCCCTTCCAGCCGCAACCCATCTCTGGGAACTTTCACACACACATTCACACTCATACGCTATGGACAATTTAGCTTACCCAATTCACCTGTACTGCATGTCTTTGGACTGTGGGGGAAACCGGAGCACCCGGAGGAAACCCACGCGAACCCAGGGAGAACATGCAAACTCCACACAGAAACGCCAACTGAACCAGCCCAGCCGAGGTTTGAACCTGCGACCCAGCGACGTTCTTGCTGTGAGGCAACAGCACTACCTACTGCGCCACTGGGTTGCCCCATTCATCTCATTTTAAATAAGTAATTTGAACAAGCAGCAATTTGTTTTGAGTAAATAATGGCAGAATTAAAATTATTGGGTCAACTATCCCTTTAATAGACTCAAACACAACTTGGCAGCTTTGTTTCTTATTTACGCCAAAGCATGAAAAAATGTTCAGCAAGATGGCCTGATAATTATATACAGACAAGAAGAGCTGTAGAAGGGTCGGCATGATCACTATGTGATGGTAAATGATGGTTTTCTTTCAAAGAGTGACATTCTCACTCACTGTACCCTCCGAAACAGAGGAATCTTATAATTGCACAGTCGTCAGGACCTACACTTGCAGATTCATAACTTTGAATGTGTTTTGTTTTCATGTTGATTGCGAGATAAGATAGAGGGAAGGACAGCAGAATGTCCCAGGAGATTTGAGAACAGGACAGACACACCTGTTTTGACATTTTAGAGAATGCTAGAAAACATTCCTGTACTGACTAGTAGCCATGGTCCACTTTTGTAGTTCACTGGGCATAAATGCGTAAGATGTACAGTATCACATTGTGTCTTACAGAGAGATATTGTTGTAATTCACTTTCTGGGCTGACTGTGTGACTCATAGGCACACTGTCGTACTGAAATATCTCAGTTTCAGAGGAAAGAAAACATGAATGCTTTCTTCGGGGCTGACATGGTTGAAAAAATTCAATGAGGCATTTTAGAAAGCTGGTACAAATTGTTATAAACAAGTAATCTAATACACCCTTGAAGCAAGATTTGCTTGAGAAACAGAAGTGTGTTAAGTTATATGAAACATGACAAAAAGAGAATGGCAGTTTTAATTACAAGATAATTTTAGTTAATAATTGGCCACTGGAATGTCTTTTGTTGTTTTTGTTATTTTCGCCTGGTCAAAATGACTATAGTACATTTTTATCGTGATTTACAATAGTAACAATAGTTTATGTACCAAAATTATCTCTTCAGACATTTTTAGAGCAAGAATCACTTGATGTCATATTTAAAGACTATTATAAAATCACAGTGCAGCTGCAAAATACTTGTTAATGGTCATTTTACACTGACCATTCACTTATGATCACTTATTACAGGTCAGAATAAGTATGTTTTTTTATTTTTACATGCATTTACCTCTTACATTGAATGATGATTAGGCATGATTGCACATGATTACACATATTTTATTTAAAGCATGAAAAGTCTGTACTTGCAACTTCAATGTGCTTTGTATATGTATAAAATCACTTTAGGACATTTAATTTGATGCTGACACCAAAATGGGATTGCTGGTTTGTTACCCATAAATCAATATTGTTTCTTCTATATTACTTTTAATTGAATATATTGCATCTACAGTATTTATTATCATTATTTTGCATTGTTTTACATGAATTAATTGATTCTTATTTTCAAAAGGCTATTTTAGCATAATAAATAAAGGTCTTTCCTTAAACCAAGCAAAATAATCTGCCAATGGGGTAAGCAAAAAAGAAAAAAATACTAGATTGTTTTGCTTACTTCGTTGGCAGATTATTTAGCTTAATATTATTTTAAACATAATACACAAAGCTCTTATTATTACACTGCAA
Organism: Danio kyathit; assembly: GCA_903798195.1. NCBI lineage: Eukaryota > Metazoa > Chordata > Actinopteri > Cypriniformes > Danionidae > Danio > Danio kyathit. The sequence goes on from LR812541.1 coordinate 16,127,708, forward strand.
AAAAAGCTTCTTACTTACATTTTGTAGACAAGCCAAACATATGGTCTTGTTTTAAGAAATAATATGCCAAACTTAAGTAAGTCATTCCTTAAAACAAGCAAAGTAATCTGCTAATGGCTTAAGCCAATAAGAAAAAATACTAGATTATTTTGCTCACCTCGTTGGCAGATTATTTAGCTTGTTTTAAGGAAAGACTCATTTAATTTTGACATATTATTTATGAAACAAGACAGTATGTTTGTAAAAGAATTTTTAGATATTTGGACTAGAAACAAGACAAAATCTAAGTAAGAAAAGCTTTTTTTGCAGTCTAATTGTTTAGATTTAATGTTATGCACAATTACTATCAGGCATGTATGGAATACAGGGCTTCATATATCTGCATGGAAAAAGTGAGCCTGATCGAGTTTTCCCTGGCTCCTCTCAAAAACAATAGCCGGGATTCTGCAATCTTAGGAAAGGCCAGCGCCTAAAGATATCATGACTCCATGACTGAAAACCAATGAAGATGATGAAAGCAAAGATGATCTTATGATACAGCTGATTAAATCAGAAACTTGTTGTAGATATTCTAGTGTGAAGTATTATCCAGTAATAAAAAGTCGTCACACATTGCTTAAGGTGGCGAGATTTCAGTAACGTTTGACATGTACGGGTCATTCCTGTTCAGTAGAAACTGAAGTGATTTTACATTTTTGACTACACTAATGAAGCTTTTGAAATGTAAAAGCTCATGCCACACCTCATGACCCAACCATCAAAACACCTGGTGATGAAATTAGTGGTCAGGGAAAATAGTCTGTGCTGGAGGAACAGGTCAAGGCAGGTCTAATTTGTTTACGCAGATACTTCAGTACTTGTAGAATTCAGTTCATTGTTGTGGTGCGGAAGCCTGTGAATACCCATTACCATACTGTTAAAGTCCAAAGCACTAAAAGATTACTTGCAAATCTTCAAACAGACAAAGAAAGTAGCATTGAAACTGAATTTGGTGAACATCTAACCCAGAGATGCCTAAAGTAGGGCCCGCGGGCCAAAGTTTACCCATTGTAACCTTTGATTTGGCCCACCATCCAATCTGAGAAGAGAGTGAGAATGATGGGCGCAAATGCCTTTAACACAGATATCGTCATTTCTAATTTAACATAACATTCTTTTGTTTGTTTGTTTTATTTCTAAGCTACAAAAAAACTGAAATGAAATGTTTTAATTAAATATTGTAAATAAATCTGTTTTGTAAAAATGTAAATAGTCACTTGATGGAGAGAGTACTATGCAGAAGACATCGTCGAGCAAATCAAGGCAAAAACTAGTCTAATTCTGTTATAAGGGAGATTGTTTTGTTTTTACTGTAATAAGTTTTTATAAAATGTAAAAAAATATATACTGTATTGGTTAATAAAAAGCAGTGTTTTATAGTCATTTTTAAATGTTATTAAATAAATTAGGATATTGCCTATGGCAACTATATTTACCTTTGGCCCACTAGCCTCATATACGTTTGGTTTTTGGCCCTTTGTAAGAAAATGTTTGGGCGCCCCTGATCTAAAATTATCATACAGCCTCCCCTGTATCATAAAATAACACAGTACTTGCCAAAACTCAAGCCTAATAAGAGCTTCATCATTTTAAAAAAACAAGCCTCTGGTTATTCAACCATTAACACAGCACGAACATAAACCTGGTTAACTTTATGAGGCCCCTGGAATCCAAGGGGCTTCAGGTCCTTAGGGCTGGATTTTAAAACCTGTCAAGTATTGCTTTACTAAAGCTGAGAAACTATTGGTGGTCCAGTTTCATCTAGTACTGTACCTACTTGTCAAGTTACATATTACATGTGACATACTATTATATTCTGCTTAAATTTCCATGTGTTTATGCTGTAATCATACACTGTAAAACCCAAAATGTTAAGGTAACTCATACCATTTGAGGAAACCGATTGCAACAAACCATTTAGGTTCAAAAATTAATCCTAATGAGTACTGTGGATTTAATCCACTTGAGTAAAAGAACACATTTTAGCACAATAACACCCAATAAATGAAGAGAACTCAAACCAACTGTATTGTAAAACCTAATAAGTTAAGGCAACTCAAACCGTTTGAGGAAACTGATTGCTACAAACTATTTGATTTTAAAAACGAATCTATACGAGTACTGTGAACTTACTCCATTTAAGTTGAAGTAATGAGGTATATAATTAACTCATTACCTTCAACACAGAGTTCAAAACTCTTTTCAAATGAGTAGAATTAACTTTCAGTAAATTTTGAGTTAACTACACTCATTTCATTTAATAAAGTTGACTGTTGGTTTTTATAGTGTAATATTTTCTATTGTAGAGAATGGCGCATATATCAAAAGCTAGTTGGAGGCTGTTGGTGATAATAAAGCATAACTGGAAGCCACACGTTCCTCTTTGTACAGCTTCAAGTGCTGAGAGTTAAAACATTTGAGCTGTCAAAGGTTTAGAGTGAAATTCAAAGCCCTCCAGATGTCTTATTTGTATAGGCAAATCAATAGATGCATGCTAGTTCAGTGTGAACATTCATTGCCTTGTAGATCCTGGCATTACATTGGATAATTTCAATACTAATGTTTAATTTTGCTGACATACAGTTTTTTAAAAACTTAGTATTTTGGCTTTTATTGAAAGTGTGATTCATTTTGTACATAATAAAACAAGATATATTAACTAGAATAAACTGAGCGAGGGTAACTAGTTTTTCAAGCACTTAATATTCCCAGAAAATGTCTGTTTCTGGTCATATTGAATTACAAAAAGATCCATGTACTGGTTAGACTAGGAATGCAGGACAATGTTGGATTGAATTTCAACCACACCCACCTTCTACACCTAAACACCGACCAATCAGACCCCTTCTTTGGCTCCACCCACTCCGTGTCCAGCGCATATAGAGCAAGACAGTCAGCCGTTCTCTCTATCTGCTCGAGTTTCTCCAGCACAGCAGACAAGGCTCATATCTGCTGCTCTCGCTCCCCCTTTGCTCCAGGTCATTCTCTACAAGACAGAAAACACACAAGGCAGGATGTCGACCTACAGCAAGAAAACTAGCTACACCGTCAAGTCTTCTTCTTCTGGATCTATCCCACGCAACTTCAGCAGTTTATCATACTCCGGCCCCAGCATGAGCCGACAGAGCTACAGTGCACGCAGCTCCTATGGAGGTGTCAATCGTGGCATGGGAGCTGGAATGGGAGGTGGTAGTGGCTTCATCACTAGCTCTTCAGCCTACGGTCTTGGCATGGGCATGGGTACCGGAATGGGTGCAGGAGTCGTGGCACCAATTCAAGCAGTCACTGTCAACAAGAGCCTCCTGGCACCTCTGAACCTGGAGATTGACCCCAACATCCAAGTTGTCCGCACCCAGGAGAAAGAGCAAATCAAGACCCTCAACAACCGCTTCGCTTCTTTCATTGATAAGGTAGGTTTGACATTTCTTTCTTCTGAGTTTCACTAGTGGTCAGTATGCTCACAGATGGTCAGAAAAGTGGATAAAACTGTTCTTGCTTAAAAAGTCTGTAATAGTTAGTCTGGAGTGGAACAGAAACTATATATTGGGTTTAAACAATGGAAAAAGTAAGGGCTAGTAGAAAAGGGTGTGTACATGGTCAGAGTGTGATGGCTTTTCATTTAAATGAGATGCCTTGAGGCGCTTCTGAAACCCTTGTGAAGAGTCCACACCCAAAAAAAGGACGTCCTGCAGGACTTGAAACCTGTTTTATACATATTATCATTACAAGCAATGCATTACATTTCCAGAATCCAAACAAACTGTACATCCAACTAAATGTCACATTCTTTTGTAGTTAATATTTAATTTAAAGAACCAGGGTCATGTTCTGGATAGTACTGGATAGATTATGTAACTGCAAGTCAACAAGAAGAGGAAATATTCTGTCACACTTTTAGCTCTTAAGTATTTGTGTCCTTCCTCTTAATTATAATAGTCTACTTTGCATTGCATTATTTGATTAAGGCACCGTCTGTTTTGAATATGACAGATGATTAGTAAAGTCAGCTGACTTAGTGACACTTTTACTGTAACCTAGTTGTGTGTTCAATGTTCACCTCGAGCTGTTAAAGTCTTATCGTTGTATTATTTGCTCTCCGCCGGTCGTTTACACACTCCTTTAAAGGTCTCTACCAGATCAGAGCTGGTATCTTTCTGTTATCACTTAAATATTAACTGAGTGGATCAAAACTTCTTTGATAGTACCATTTCAGTCTATAAAAAGAGATATAGTTATCCATCCTGATGTCCTACTGGAATATGCATCATCATTTCCAGGGAGGGGGGGGGGGGGGGGGGGGGGGGGGCATTACAAACTGAAAACACATGCATCCCTTGTTATTTAAGGAAAACAGTGCTTTCCTTTGTGAAGATCACTTAACCACACGAGCAATATGTTGGCATATGGTTGCATTTTCTAGAACCATGATTCTAAATTGCCTCTGCAGCATTGGTCTGGGGGTGGGGTTGCTTTCTGAAGTTGTACTTACTTCCAAGTATGGTTTTCATTTGTGCCTGAATTGAGACAAAACCTCTATTCTCATTCTGCCAATGTAGGTACGTTTCCTGGAACAGCAGAACAAGATGCTGGAGACAAAATGGAACCTGCTCCAGAACCAGACAGCCACACGCTCCAACATCGACGCCATGTTCGAGGCCTACATTGCCAACCTGCGCAGACAGCTCGACAGCCTTGGCAATGACAAAATGAAGCTGGAGGCTGACCTGCACAACATGCAAGGTCTCGTAGAGGACTTCAAAAACAAGTGTGTAAAAGTTTCATATTGGTTAAAGCCTGGTCAAGAAGGCTTTAGTGGTGTACTTCATAGAATAAAAGAGGGAAGGAGAGGGAAAACTTGTTTTAAAGGTCTGATGGGAATAGACATAATTCATAATCCAACAAGGCTTACGCAACTGATACACAACCTCCATAGTCACTCCCTATACTTGCCCATTGTCCAGCCTTTTTCAGATTTGAATCATATCATAGGCATTTCATTGAATAACATAATATCCCATTGAAAAACAACTTTATGCTGCAATTAAATGGGCGTCAGCATGAGTCAGATAGATTTACACCAACTAAACAAACATCTACGCAGCACCTTTCATGGATCTCTAGGCAAATCTGATTAATAATGAGGCCCATGAGAGACAAAAAATGAATCCAGAAATAGTTTAGCACTTTTGTGACATATATGGAGCACTGCTGCCCCCTAGTGTTCAAAACCCATTTAATAGACCACTATAACATCTAACCTGTATGTTTCTTTACCTCTCTTCAGATATGAGGATGAAATAAACAAACGCACAGAGTGTGAGAACGAGTTTGTGCTCATCAAGAAGGTTTGTAGATTGCCTCTTACAGAAAGCAAACTGTGTTTATTACCCAAAAACCCTTGCTTACATCTTAAATTGCTTTTTGTAGGATGTTGATGAGGCCTACATGAATAAGGTTGAGCTGGAGGCCAAGCTGGAAAGCCTTACTGATGAGATCAACTTCCTCAGGCAGATCTTTGAGGAGGTAAATTATAACTGGAGAATCCCACCAAATATATGGTTCACTGATGTGAGACAAATCTCTTTTTAATAATGTTGCATTTTCTTGTTATGGGTTTATAGGAGATCCGTGAGCTGCAGTCTCAGATCAAGGACACCTCAGTCGTGGTGGAGATGGACAACAGCAGGAACCTCGACATGGATGCCATCGTTGCTGAAGTCCGCGCTCAGTATGAAGACATTGCTAATCGAAGCCGGGCTGAGGCTGAGATGTGGTACAAGTCTAAGGTATGTTACCTTTCAAGTCAAGTCTTATTTTAGTTATTCTTAACAGTTAGCATTGAAGTTCATAAGATCTACTCCTATTTATTCTTCAGTATGAGGAGATGCAGACATCTGCAAGCAAATACGGTGATGATCTTAGATCAACAAAGACAGAAATCGCTGATCTTAACCGCATGATCCAGAGACTGCAGTCTGAAATTGATGCTGTGAAAGGACAGGTACGCAACTACACAAACTGCAAAATGTCAAATATTCTTTTCAGTATTATGCAAGGAGTGAAACTGATCTTTATTTTTATTATTATTTTTCATTTCGATAGCGCGCCAACCTGGAGAACCAGATCGCAGAGGCAGAGGAACGCGGCGAGATGGCAGTAAGAGATGCCAAGGCCCGCATTAAGGACCTGGAGGATGCCCTTCAGAGAGCCAAGCAGGACATGGCACGCCAGATTAGAGAATATCAGGACCTGATGAATGTAAAATTAGCCCTAGACATTGAAATCGCCACCTACAGGAAACTCCTGGAAGGAGAAGAGGACAGGTGAGTTTAGCAAATGCAGACTTGCTATAAAGAATTAATAATCCCCAAGTAGCTGTAATTTACAGTTGATTTATAACAGCTAAGGGGAGTCGTTAGACGATGCAAAATTGGATCAATTTACTCTAAACCATGTCTTAAAGGGGCTTATTACATTACATTACACAATGATAATTTCATTAAAAGAAATTTAAAGCAAATATAGTTTCCTTGGCTCAGTATCAACAATCACAGGTTTATGTTTGTAGAGTATTTTACCACAGCTTCAAACATAGCTCAACCAATCAGAACTATAACTGCTTTCTAATTTAAGATTTCTGTGCAAGGTTCTCATTGCTTTTTTCCCACTGTTTTCCAACAGACTGGCAACTGGAATCAAGGCCATTAATATCTCAAAACAGAGCAGTAAGTTTGACTCTTTTCAGGACTTTTTCTTCACATAATAATTCAATGCAATGGACTGTCGTTTACAGTAACATCTCCATGTTTCTGTCTCAATAGCAAGCTATGGTGGATATCCTTTGGAAAGCGCCGGCAGCAGCTACAGTAGCTACTCTAGCGGTTACTCCAGCGGTTTATCTGGAGGATATGGTGGCGGATACAGCGGCGGATACAGCGGTGGCTATAGCTCAGGCAGTGGCTACAGCGACACCGTCTCTCAGACCAAGAAGAGCGTCGTGATCAAGATGATCGAGACCAAGGATGGCAGAGTTGTGTCCGAGTCCTCTGAGGTGGTTCAAGATTGAGCGAGTCCTTCCCCAAGTTGTCCACTAAACGTCCTCTTTTGCATTCATGACCTTCCCTCTCAACCATTATGACTGCGGCCCTAAGCTCTAGACAGAAAAGCAGTCATAAAGCAGGTTGAAAGCCACACACTGACCAAAGAATTCCAGAGGGACCAAATAATCTCACCGCTCTTGTCGTGCCTTAATCCACATCACTAAAAACACACGTCTTCAGGCCACCGCACCGCACAACTGTCTTCATGTCTTACCTTGCACAACATGACACAACACGTCTGTAGGCTGGACAATCCTCGATGTGCCACTAACTGCAGCTAGCCGTTTAGCTGAATTGCTCAACATGCTAAGGAAATGAAGGGATATGTTTGCATTTGTGCTAAATTGCTAGCGCGTTAGGGGTAGATCCACGCGGTTTGCCTGTTTATTAGAGATCATTTCATTGTACTTTTGGAAAATGAGAAGGAAGTTGCCCATTGTGTATCCTGTTTTCTGAGGTGCTGTTTTTGCTACCAGAAATAAAAGTGTTTACCTAAAAATGTATCTTCATGTCTTTTTTGTGTGGGTGTGAAAATGTTTTATTCAAGTGTTAATTTTCTTTTAAAATAGGAACATATATTTTGAGTCTACTTGTCTCCATGCTTTTCAAGAAATGTAATTAAAAGTATACTTGATTTGTTTTCTTATAGAAAATCCTAAATAAAAATTGGCCCATTCTTCTATTTTTGACAGACATATAGGTAACACTTTATTTTGATAGTCCTTTTGAGTATTAGTAGACTGCTTAATATCTGTTGCTACTGCTCTTTCAACAGACATTTAACTATAATATAAGAAACTTTGCAAGTACGTGTTAACTTACACTAACCCTAATCCTAACCCCAACCTAACCGTCTACTTCTAATCTAATGAGAATTAGTTGTCATGTAGATGCAATGTAACTTAAATTCAACAAACGGACTGTCAAAATAAAGTGTGACCGAGATATATTTTTGGTTGAGTGGTAGCATATTATTTTTTTTATTTACTTTTATTTTTCAGATATTTTTACACTGTCTTACATGTTCAAGTGTACATAATGAAAAGTGAACTTTGGGAGTACCTTAGAGTAGGGTTGTCGCGATACCATTAATTCATGTTACAATACTATACCAGCTGAAGTATCATGATACCAAGTAGTATTGTGATACTGTAATTCAGAACTCTAATCCATGAAATAAAGAAAACTGTCAGAAATACTATATTTCATGTTATAATAGGCCTACTTGAATTGAATTAATGATTCCCTAATTATTGAAAAAAGTATTTGCACGTCACTTCACCTAAAATGTATTTGTTTTTGTTTTTTTGTTTATTTTGTGTCATTCTTCCAACCAAATTAGGCTTTATGAAGTGGTCAAAAATTCAGTTTCAATGTTTCCAGTATCTATTGTATTATTTTTTTTTTTTTTCAATCTTATCAGGTAATTCAAAATTTTACTTTGAGTCGCTCTTTTTAAGAGATTGTCGCAGTTGTAGCTACTAAATCATATTGACAGGAGTAGAAATAAACTGATTCAGATTCGATCTGAAGCATCAGAAAACGTCCAATTGGCTACCATAAAATGTATGAATTCTACACAGTTTGCAACCTTAAAGGGCTCCACAGGCTATTCAAATAAAATGGTCTATTGTTGCACAAACGGGTGAGCATTTTAGTGACTTTCCCACATGCAACATTATGTATTGTAGATAGACCATTAATGACGATTCTACCATTTACAAACTACAGTGGCTCCACCATGGAGCCATAGTATCACAATACTACAATAGTACCGGTAAACCGTGCAACCCTACCTTATTAAATAAAATTAAATTAAATGAGTAAATTAAATGTGTGAAAATGAACCTGATCTCTGATGGTGTACTGATTGCAAATACCTACAATCAGGTATTATTAATAATAATACTTAAATTCGAATCTATACTTGAAGTTCAAAAACGTATAAACTGTAACTTATACCAGTTAAATAATCTAAAAAGTATATACATTATTGGCGATTCTAGAATTGTAGGAACATTTCAAGTCTTAAAATAACATAACCAAAATAACATATCATACAAGTTTAGCCTAAGGAAAATGGATGGAAATTGCTTGAAACAATTCTGGAATGAGTCACATACAATATAAAATCATGCAATCAGGGGTGGACTTAACCAATAAAAGAGGTAAGCAGCTGCTTAGGGCCCCAGGGAATTAGGTGCCCTCGACCAATGCCAAGAAGCCTATATTAATCATATAGCACTTTTATACATCCTCTATCATATGTTGTAAACCTGTTCATAACTGTTAGGATTTTAATGTTATTACTTCTTTTCAAAACTGGGGGCCCCCATGAATAATGGAACGTTCCTTCCGTACTGCACATGCGAGAGGTTTGAGTGCTTTAATCAAAGACACTGCCAGCCAGTGTTGCCAACTTAGGACTTTTCAGTGGCTAAAAAGTGGCTACTTAACTGTACACCGGGGTGCCCAAACTCAGTCCTGGAGGGCCTGTTTACTTCCAACTCCAATCAGACACACCTGGGCAAGCTAATCAAGCTCTTAAGCTGCGGTCACACTGGACTTTTCTCCCCATAGACTTACAGTCATACGCATGCAAATGCGTCAGACTGGAAACGCAAGCTTGTGCAACAAGTTTTCGCAGTTCACTGCGTTGGAAAGTTCAAGCTTGGTGAACTCTGACCTGAGAAATCGCATCACATGATTGCGTGAGACCAATTGAAGATCTTTCTGTACAGAAATTTAAAACATGGACCGATCGCTCGCTTTTTTAAACGTCTTATCATCTTGTTTAATCCCACCCCTTTTTGCAGCACAGTAGGACAGAATTTCACACCACAAAATCTAGTGTGACCACAGCATAATGGAAAGTTCCTTCCATACTGCACATGCGAGATGTTTGAGCGTTTTAATCAAAGACACTGCCAGCCAGTGTTGCCAACATAGCGACTTTTCAGTGGATAAACAATGGCTACTTAACTGTACATCTGGGTGCACAAAACTCAGTCCTGGAGAGCCAGTGTCATGCAAAGTTTAGTTCCAACACCATTCAGACACACCTGGGCTAGCTAATTAAGCTCTTACTAGGCTTTCTAGAAACATCTGTGCAGGTGTGTTGAAGCAAGTTGGAGTAAAAAACTGCAGGACACCAGCCTTCCAGGACAGAATTTGGACACCTCTGCTGTACATAGTTTGTGAACTTGTTTTTTTATTTGTGAATTTGTTGCTTTTAAATTTACATTAGGAAGATAAAGGTTCCTTTAACCAGGGGGGGGGCCAAACTCGTTCCTGGAGTGCCGGTGTCCTGCTAAGTTTAGCTCCAACTTGCTTCAACACAACCGGCCAGGACTTTTCTAGTACAGGGCTGTCCAAACTCGGTCCTGGAGGGCCTGTGTCCTGCTAAGTTTAGCTCTAACTTGCCTCAACACACCTGCAAGGGTGTTTCTAGAAAGCCTAGTAAAGCTGCAGTCAAACTGCATTTTCTCCCTATAGACTTCTATTCATATGCACGCGAATGCGTCAGACCAAAAACGCAAGGTTGTGCGGCAAGTTTTGCAGTTTGCTGCATTGGAAAGTTCAAGCTTGGTGAACTCTGACCTCCAAAATCGCATCACTTGATTCTGTGAAACCAATCGAGGATCAAAACATGACCTCTCTGAACAGAAATTTAAACATGGAGCAATCGCTTGCTTTTTTTAATGTCTAATCATCTAGATAAATCCTACCCCTTTTCGCAGCGCTGTATGACAGAATTTCCCAATTTTTTTATTTTCTTACCCCTTAACCATGGAGTTCAGGCATCAAACAAAAATCAGTCTATGCATGTGTTTTATATTTAAAATAACGGCAACAATAATGCGTTGCGGATGTGACAAAAAAAGTCTTTGTGGGTTTTTGTGTTGCCATACTTTGTATATATATTTGTCAAAAGGATAAGAGTTGGCTCTATATACAAAATTTGTTTTATTTAGTTCTATTTAGTTTAGTTTTCATTTTTGCATTAATGAGGAAAAACTATTGTTCCAGACATGACTTATCTTCAATACCAACGTGACTGCTCTGAAATTGACAGTTGCAAATGACAATGAAAAATGAACCACATTAATATTTTATAATTAGAACAATTAGGTCTGCTTTCTTAAATATGCAATTAATTATTATGGGATCATATATATATAGTTTATTTATTTAATACATGGAAACAAAAAGAATGCACTAGAATATAAGTGGTTTTTTACTACAGTAAACAGGTGGGTTGAGCCTATTTGGCTTATTCAGAACTCAAATGGCTATGCCTGTCTATGTAATACAGTGGAATACAAGTATACAAACCATATTAAACAAACATTTTTAAGTGTACTACTATTAAATTACTTCTTATAAATGTAATGTTAGGCTTTATTTATATATATATATATATATATATATATATATATATATATATATATATATATATATATATATATATATATATATATATATATACAATAGACATTACATATTTTCCAAATGATGTATAAAAGAGCAAGGAAATGTTCACACTGTCTGATAGAATTTTTTTGTGGAGAAAATTTTATTTGTTTTATTTCGGCTAGAATAAAAGCAGTTTTTAATTTTTTAAACATCATTTTAGGGACAAAATTATTAGGCCCTTTAAGCTATATATTTTTTTGATAGTCTACAGAACAAACCATCATTATACAATAACTTGCCTAATTACCCTAACCTGCCTATTTAACCTAATTAACCTAGTTAAGCCTTTAAATGTCAATTTAAGCTGTATAGAATTGTCTTAAAAAATATCTAGTCAAATATTATTTACTGTCATCATGGCAAAGATAAAATAAATCAGTTATTAGAGATGAGTTATTAAAGCTATTATGTTTAGAAAAGTGTTGAAAAAATCTTCTTTCCTTTAAACAGAAATTGGGGGGAAAATAAACAAGCGATATATTTATATATATATAATTTTTTTTACCTTATAAGGAGCTGAGCCCTAAACAGCAATATACTAGGATATACTTTATTGTAGTAATATACCATATTTAGAAACTTGCACATATCGTTTTTTTTTTACAATAAATTAATATAGTAATTTGTCAAAAATATTTTTTGTTAAATGCTCATATTATAAATCACATTCATGGGAAACTCATGACTTTACGAAAAAGCATAATTTAAGTTTATTTTATTTAGTATCAATTATTACTAGAACAATTAATATTAATTTCCTTAAAAGAAGACATTTTTGGGGTATTTTCGGTATACAGTAACAATATTTAAATACTGTAATCTGAATGATAGGCCTACATCAACTCTAAAAACGTTGTTTCCTCTACTCTGAATAGCCCGAATCAATGGTGGTGTCTGATAGGCTCACCTTTGCTTACTCAGGCATTGGAGTTTACTGTCATCAAAGGCGAAGTACATTAAGAATTCTGGGCGTGGTGCAAAGATTTTGGATACACATTTGAACTGTCGAAAAAAAGGTTAATTTTTACGATTTTCTGCGGCCATCTGGTGTTCAAAATGTCGAATTGCACATAACAAACTACAGTCCTGATAATTTAATTTTACAGAACATGTAAAGTATGCCAAAACCAAAAGTTAAACGCTGCATTTGACCAAAATAGTATAACATGAAACAAACTCTGGGAGACTATGTTAAAAAGTGTGTAAAAAAATAACATATACTGCATAACATTATATAGGCCTACTACGTTTTTAAACACATGAAAAAATAGCAGTATTAGTGTTTTGAACTATAATATAGAAAAGGGTATAATACTATAGGCTACATATATTACAGTATTCTTTTACAATTCTTTGCTAATGAATGTTACAGCATACTAACTTACTAATAAACAGCAATATACTAGGATATGCTTTATTGTAGTAATATACCATATTTAGAAACTTGCACATATAGTTTTTTTTTTACAATAAATTAATATAGTAATTTGTAAAAAATATTTTTTGTTAAATGCTCATATTATATTCATAATGAATTGTCTAAATATACTAAACTATCATTTGTAATATTGTCATAATTGTGCAAAATTAGGCTACAGTAATTATCATCTTCAGGAGTTCCTCTGAGATATTAGATTTTTATATATATATATACAATAGACATTACATATTTTCCAAATGATGTATAAAAGAGCAAGGAAATGTTCACACTGTCTGATAGAATTTTTTTTTGTGGAGAAAATTTTATTTGTTTTATTTCGGCTAGAATAAAAGCAGTTTTTAATTTTTTAAACATCATTTTAGGGACAAAATTATTAGCCCCTTTAAGCTATATATTTTTTTGATAGTATAAAGAACAAACCATCATTATACAATAACTTGCCTAATTACCCTAACCTGCCTATTTAACCTACTTAACCTAGTTAAGCCTTTAAATGTCAATTCAAGCTGTATAGAAGTGTCTTAAAAAAAATCTAGTCAAATATTATTTACTGTCATCATGGCAAAGATAAAATAAATCAGTTATTAGAGATGAGTTATTAAAGCTATTATGTTTAGAAAGTGTTGAAAAAATCTTCTTTCCTTTAAACAGAAATTGGGGGGAAAATAAACAAGCGATATATTTATATATATATAATTTTTTTTACCTTATAAGGAGCTGAGCCCTAAACAGCAATATACTAGGATATACTTTATTGTAGTAATATACCATATTTAGAAACTTGCACATATCGTTTTTTTTTTACAATAAATTAATATAGTAATTTGTCAAAAATATTTTTTGTTAAATGCTCATATTATAAATCACATTCATGGGAAACTCATGACTTTACGAAAAAGCATAATTTAAGTTTATTTTATTTAGTATCAATTATTACTAGAACAATTAATATTAATTTCCTTAAAAGAAGACATTTTTGGGGTATTTTCGGTATACAGTAACAATATTTAAATACTGTAATCTGAATGATAGGCCTACATCAACTCTAAAAACGTTGTTTCCTCTACTCTGAATAGCCCGAATCAATGGTGGTGTCTGATAGGCTCACCTTTGCTTACTCAGGCATTGGAGTTTACTGTCATCAAAGGCGAAGTACATTAAGAATTCTGGGCGTGGTGCAAAGATTTTGGATACACATTTGAAATGTCGAAAAAAATGTTAATTTTTACGATTTTCTGCGGCCATCTGGTGTTCAAAATGTCGAATTGCACATAACAAACTACAGTCCTGATAATTTAATTTTACAGAACATGTAAAGTATGCCAAAACCAAAAGTTAAACGCTGCATTTGACCAAAATAGTATAACATGAAACAAACTCTGGGAGACTATGTTAAAAAGTGTGTAAAAAAATAACATATACTGCATAACATTATATAGGCCTACTACGTTTTTAAACACATGAAAAAATAGCAGTATTAGTGTTTTGAACTATAATATAGAAAAGGGTATAATACTATAGGCTACATATATTACAGTATTCTTTTACAATTCTTTGCTAATGAATGTTACAGCATACTAACTTACTAATAAACAGCAATATACTAGGATATGCTTTATTGTAGTAATATACCATATTTAGAAACTTGCACATATAGTTTTTTTTTACAATAAATTAATATAGTAATTTGTAAAAAATATTTTTTGTTAAATGCTCATATTATATTCATAATGAATTGTCTAAATATACTAAACTATTATTTGTAATATTGTCATAATTGTGCAAAATTAGGCTACAGTAATTATCATCTTCAGGAGTTCCTCTGAGATATTAGATTTTATATATATATATATATATATATATATATATATATATATATATATATATATATATATATATATATATATATATATATATATATATATATACACACACAATAAACAATAACGATCATCTATAAGACTTCTTTTTAACAAAATAATTGTTACTACAACAATTCTTCATTCAGCAGAATTAGCGAAATCAAAACACAAAATATCAGAAATTTCTACAAAATATACATTACAGTATTTGAATAAATAAGAGTCAAATATAAACAAATATTGTGTTTAAAAAGTCTAAAATCTAGAAAAAAATGTAAGCAGACATTTTTATAGCCCATCTACCTTATTAATTATTCAATTACAGCAGCCAGTGGCAAAGTCACCAGCAGACATTTTCACTATGTACATTGTCTAGATATACAATACATCCTAGACTAGTGTATCCGCAGAAAACTCCACAGATTTCCACTGATTTTGAGCCCCTCATTCAGTCTATTTTAGATGATTCGTGTACAATAAAGTTTGTAAATTAGGCTAACATTTTACTACTTTTTATGCATTATAAAAGAGCAACTGTAGCTGTTTTCCAAACAAGTGCTTATAAATGGATTTGAAGTTTTCAGCTTCTATGCTCTCAAAAGAATTCTGCATAAATCCGTAGATTGATTGATTGATTTTACGTTTAAAAAAAAAAAGTATTTGTGCAGCTGCGCATTACGTGCGATTTTAAAAGTCATTTTGGTGGGAATATGCCAAACAGTTATCAGTATGATCAATATCAAGCAAATGAATAAATTTGTCAGGACATCACTCGGATATCCGCCGTTCCCAGCTACTATAGCCTAAGTTGACGACATATTCTACTTTGTGTTGCTGTATGTAAATATTGTATTATTAAATTATTATTGTGGGTTTTAGTTCAATTGAAGGTATATTCATGATTACGAAAAGTCAAAATGGAGGCGTCTGTGTAGTTCATCACAATGTTTGTAGGCTTTGTGTTTCTATGCTTTGTTTTAATATTAAACTTGCTCTATTTTAGTTGTAGTAAATAAGTGTTGTTACTGTGATTGCTGAATGTCTGCTTCTGAAGTGGCTCATAGCGTAAGTCAGAAGTTTTATAGATAGATGCCTGTGGTGTAACTGGCATCTATTCTTTAAAAAAAATTCATTTGAACTGACATCAACCTAACACTAGGTGGCGATATTGTAAAGGAATTGATACATTTAAAGCTATATCATGTTATGTTTGATGGGTTAGAGTCAGAATGTAAAAGCTATTCTTATTGAATGCAGTGATCACCTTTTCTGTTTAGTTTTTATGAAGGAAAAAGCTTTGCCTTGACTTGCCTTATTACATCACCAATTTAAATGAAATAAGCCTATTTAATATCGCAAAGATTGTCAAAATGATTGCAGAAAAGCCATTAAAACAAATTATATAAACATATATTCATCAAATAATTTACAGATCAACAAAAATGACCCATTTGTCTAATTGTGAACTGCAAGTTCGAGCCTGATAATGATTGTGAGAGACTGATACTTTCTCAGGACAGATGCTGAATGTTACCAAATTCTGGCCCTAGGGGGAGCTGTAACAAAAACTGTTAAGCTTTTTA
This sequence comes from Danio kyathit, assembly GCA_903798195.1. Classification (NCBI taxonomy): domain Eukaryota; kingdom Metazoa; phylum Chordata; class Actinopteri; order Cypriniformes; family Danionidae; genus Danio; species Danio kyathit. The sequence goes on from LR812541.1 coordinate 16,144,209, forward strand.
TTTAACAGTCTGATTCTTTATTCATTTCATTCAATTTTTCAATTATATTGAACTATATTTGAAATCTGCATTATAAACATTTTACCATTGTATATTAAAAATGAGAAATCCTTGAAATTTCAAACTACACAGGGTACAAAAATACTGTAATGCAAAATATATATTTATTACAAACAATAAAATATACATATATTACTCTTAGAAGTTAAACATAAACTAAAAACATTTACTTGCATAAACTGTCTCTTTCAGTGGAAAAACGCCTAGCAAAGTATTTTATTATTTCTAGGTGTATATTTAGGTCTGTTTTTAGTTTAATATTTTGGTATTTCTATAGATTTGGGTATTTTTAAATCTAGCATAAAATAAATATGAAATCAAAGTATATTTGCACTCCTAAATGTTTCTTAGACATGCCATAATCATTACTAGTCATGCAGTACTAAAATGAGTATACTGTAAACTCGAAATGACTTTTGCTGCTTGTTTAAATTAATTATTTAATATGAGTTGAACCAACACAGTTCTTAAGTTTTTTTTGGAGAATAAGTCAACTTAATCCAATTGTGTTGGGACAGCATGAAGGAATTATGTGGAACCCAGCATTTTTTACAGTGTAAAAAGCTTCAAATGTTTGTAATGGCAGAATACCTGATTATATGACATTTCACATGTACTGTTTTTGTTTATAATCACCTCAAGCATATGTACACTGCTGCATTTAAAGTTTAAAGCATATCTGTCATTAAACAGTGGCGTCTAAGTTTCATTTGCATAATCGCTGAGATCTGATGCTTTATTTTCCTGAGTAGCACACTGAGAAAATGACAGAAATAAGGAAATGACACTAAATGCACCTTGTACTACTTGAAATTGTCTATGTTTATCAACTTTGTGCAAGGGTCATACATGAAAATGAAAGATAAAAGACTGAAAAATGAAACAATTAAATGGGCAGTGGTATTTATATGTAAAGCAAGCTTGAGAGTTTCCCATGCGTGCTGGTTGATGTGAGCTGGCAGGGCTGCAGGCGTCATGCTGTAGGAATGAACACTGTTTGTTTCAGGTGATTGACGTTTGGCCTGTGGCAGTGCTTGTGCTTGATCAAGCTGTAGTGCCATTTGAGAATTCAGTTTTGCTGATTGAGGATCAGGTAGAGGTCAACACTTTTGACAGGGCTTATCAGGGGTCTCGTTTAGGCGCACTTCTAAAAGATGCATTTATTTTATGTTATTTAAAATGTTTAATTTATCTTTTTTTTCTTCAATTTTCCAATTAACCTAAAATGTAATTAAAAGATCAATTAAAACACCTAGTTAATTTAAAAGTGTATGACCTGATTAATACTATTATTAATAATTAATAATAGCTGGAAAGATTTGAAATCATATATAAAAATCTATGCAATTCAAATGTAGCTGCATTTTGCTTAATTTTTTATCAATTTAAGGTTGGTTAGTTGGTTTCATTTGAATGTATTAAATAATCAAATATAATAATATTAACTAAATATTATATTTAAAAAAACTACAAAAATCTGGCATTTTATATACTTTATTAATCCGGGGTCGCCACAGCGAAATGAACCGCCAACTTATCCAGCACAATTTTACGCAGCGGATGCCCTTCCAGCCGCAACCCATCTCTGGGAAACATCCACACACTCATACACTACGGACAATTTAGCCTAACCAATTCACCTGGACTGCATGTCTTTGGACTGTGGGGGAAACCGGAGCACCCGGAGGAAACCCATGCGAATGCAGGGAGAACATGCAAACTCCACACAGAAACGCCAACTGACTCAGCCCAGCCGAGGTTCGAACCTGCACCCAGCGACGTTCTTGCTGTGAGGCGACAGCACTACCTACTGCGGCACTGCGTCGCCTATATATATATACATATATATATATGTCTTGGCCTTTATTATAAAAATATTTTTAAAAAATCATTTATGCATTTAATAATGTTTAATTTAATTAAAAATTATTTATATAAACTTTTAATGCGAAAAAGAAATTAACTAGCTGACTAATTATAATATGTTTGTTCATCTACTTGCATATAAATAAATATTAATAAAGATTTCAAAGTAAAAAAAAAGACTTCAATAATGAACTAGCTGGCTAGACAGCTATATTGACCTTGCCTACTTTCTGTGCTGTTTTCTCTGTGGTTATCTGTCGCACATCATGCATGCAATTAGGGCTGAACGATATTGGAAGAAGCTAATATTGCAATTAGGGCTGGGCGATTTGGCCTAAAATTGAACATTTTAATTCGATTACAATTAATCATCGATTATTTAATTTTTATTTATTTTATGATTTTGCCTTCATAGCTTACTGACTGTTTTGTACAGTAAATGAGCTTACAAATTACAAGTGAGAGATGTTTGAATGTAGGGTGCATTACTTGATTTTAAAATAATTGAAATAAACACACACTATCTACTATCTATGATTAGATACTGAATATCAATGCTGAACAACTGAAATTAAGATATATTTTTTTTTAGAGTGGGATCATGTGACTCCGCAAACAATAGGGAAAGTAATTTTAAAAATTGACCTGGAAAAATTAGATCGATTATTGGTTCTGAATGTCGATTTCGATTACTTTTCGAATAATCGCCCAGCCCTAATTGCAATATTTTTTTTATTTTGCGATATGTATTGTGCTATGATTACAATTTCACCAGATAACTCAATATCTCTATTTGGAATGAATTTCTAATGTTAGATCAATTGGGATGATTCTGCAGTGGGAGTGCATCTCCGTAAAATCTAATAAACAATCTATAACATTTTTGGGGTCTCTCGACACATTTTTATTGTGGTCTGTGCTATTTGCAGTGCATTTCTGTATTTGCATGTGTTGTGAGTATATTCATTCACATGTTTAGTCAGAGATTTATGAATTAACATTTACTATTTGCATCTCCACAAAATCTAACAACAGTCTATAAACTTTTAGGGGTCTTCTGACACATTTTTGCTATTATGTGTGCTATTTGCAGAGCATTTCTGTATTTGCATGTGTTGTGAGTATTTTCATGCATAGCAATCTAGAAATACAATTAAGAAAAAGATACATTGTCATGTTTTATTGTTTCCTGTGTCTAAAAGTATTCAAGTACAGTAACTGAATGATAAAAATAAAAACAATTCAATAAAATTAACCATAGTTAAGGTCACAAATGGTACAATATCTTGTACTGAATGCTTTTTTTAAATCATTATACAATCACAGGCATCAAAAACACATGCAAATGATGACTATTGCGAATGGTCACATTGCAATATTGATGCTGAAATAATATATTGCGTGCAGCACTACATGCAATGTTTCAGCTTCAGTCATATCTCAGTGGTCCACTGAATACATGCATTCATCCAGGACGTGTTCACATACATGTGTCGATGCAGTGTTATGTAAGAGCACAAATGGCTCAAGGGTCAATAACATAACTTTGACAGATGTGCAGCATGTCAGTGTAAGAGACAAGAAAATATATATTTATTAAGGCAAGTACGAAGCATATACCCTGCAGTACAGGACAGGTTTAGGCAAAACCTCACAGCATACAGTACACAGAAATATACTATGTTACGTGACAGACCCTGGCCATATACCTTAGGGTCTTTTATAAGAGGACGATTCAAGAATTTGTGCCTATGCCTGTCTTGCTGCAGGGCGACCAGCACACTAAATAGTGACTGAGAAACTAATACAGCATCAGCCTCTGCCATAAATCCTCAGGCTGTTTAAGCTCTTGAAACTACACACCTTTTATTCCTAAAAATGTTTCAGTCCTGCCAAATGCTTGATTGATCTATTGTCACCGCACTGCTTGCAGCAGCAGCATCAGATTGACAGACGTTAGTAGTAAGTCAAGACGTGCAATAAGTGCTGAATGTGCACTGGTTGTTTGTACATTATTTTTTAGCAATTGAAATAATGGCTGATGTAAATTTCCAGTGGAAGTTGGGTTAGTGTAGGTTTGTATGGTTTAAATCATATATGCTATGAATGTTTTATACTGTGCAATAAATGGTACAAGACACAGCATACTGTATATAAAGAATTTATTTTATTGTTGAATAAATATGCAAAATGTTTAAGCATTGTGTTTGGGAATTGAGAGTTTTAAACCCAAAATGACCAGTCTGTCATATGAAAAAGAGATTTGAGATTTGAAGAAAGAATTAGTAGTTTGCAGTTTCATCAGCAGAAGCCAGCTTCAACACTCGCATGGAGTTCGTAAACCGCTCTGCTTACAATCTCAAAACAACAACAATTATACTCTCACATAACGTCGTTAACTACGTCATACATATGCAACCCAGGCTCATTCTAAAAACATACCTCTATATACATTTCTGGAGAGCGGCAAATATGTCACAATAGATACGCTTTTTGTTATTTTTTTTGCGAATTCACCAGAGGCCGCTTTGCACGCTTTTTGAGATCTCTAATTTCTCTCATGAGTTCTATTCGTGCCTGCTCTTCTCGCGTAAATGCACCAGAGGCCGCTGTTGACTGACTGACTGACTGACTGACTGACTGACTGACTGACTGGTTGACTGACACACTCTCCTCCTTCCCTAAACCCAACCGACTGTTTTAAAAAGCAATCCAGAAAAAGAAAAGCCCTCGCCTGATTTTTTTTTCAGATTTTACCACATTCTCATCCTGTTATTTACTTGTTTATTTTATTTTATGGCTTCTATTTTTGTCTTACCTGCTTTCTGTAACCGTTTTTTGCTGGACTTGAACCCTGTCGTCGTGATCAACTCCTCTCTGCATCTCAAGTCCTTCGACGTACATGGCAAGCTAACTGGACAAACTGGTAACAGCAGGAAAGCCATCCATATGGAGGTAAGCGTTCAGCTGGTAAGCAAGAAAAAGGAACGCCATCAGACCGCCCCGTAGCATGAGTTTTAAAGATGAATTTCAGCCTTACGTATTTCTGGCTACATAATTCGCGATCTCCAGAAATGTATATAGGGCTGCGTTTTTTTTAGAATGAGCCTATGTTGTACATTTAGTTGTTTTAACCTGATTGGTTAAAACACAGATAGACTTTCTGATAAAATTCTGAAGAGGGATGACACTAAGGTCATAATATAATAGGCCTTTAAACATTCAACTCAACAATAATCAAAAACACATGAGAAATTATATGTGTTATTTCATCCTGGAGCGGACAGCAATCAGAAAATCCACGCCTTTAATTGAAAACAATGAAAGTGTAGACAGCTTATTTTTGTGTCTTTTAACTTTTTTATGTTCTGAGTAAAAAAAAAATAATAACTGCATTTATGCCATAATTTACAGAAGACAAACAATAAAATGTCACTCAGTGCAACAATAGTTTATGTGCCATAAATCTTGTCAGGCATATTTAGTCATTTGGTGACATATAAAACGATTCTACCTAAAGGTCACAGCATAGCCCAAAATACTCATTAAATGCCAGTTTATACTTTGTCACTATTCTTTAGAGCTCTAGATTTTACCCATTTGTCAGCAAGAGGTTTGTAAGCATTTCCAATATAATACAAATATTTGTGTTTTTTTATTTACAGTTTTTATTTATAATTGTTTTTTTTTTATCTGAAAAAGTACAGGTCAAAATGATTTTTTTTTTTACATAAATATATCTGTTCTGCTGAATGATTATTTCACCAGTATCAGTATTTTGAGATTTCATACATATTCAAAAAACCTATTTTAAACATTAAAGTTGACTGCAAAGTTGATTGTATTGATTTTCACCTTACTTAAAGTAACTTACTATTATTATTGAATTCATTTGTTTGTTTTATTTTTAGCATTTATTTTTTATTTTATTTTGAAACAACTAAAATTTTTTAAACTTAAATGAATCAACTTTTCTTCAAAACGTTGAAAGAGCTTAATTTACATACTAATTAACATTTCTTTGTATTTAACTGTATATAAAGACTTGCATCTTGTAGAAAACAAACTCGCAATTTAACTTTAATGTCAGATTTTTTCCTCTATGCAGTTTTTTTTTCTTTCGTAGGTTTTACATGCTGCAAAGTAATGACCCTGTGTTTTTGCATTGCTGCTTTCAACCAATAATGTGTTACCCTATAGTCATATATAGTTACCCTACAGTGCATCCGGAAAGTATTCATAGCGCTTCACTTTTTCCACATTTTTTGTTACAGCCTTATTCCAAAATGGATTAAACTCATTTATTTACTCAAAATTCTACACACAATAGCCCATAATGACAATGTGAAAGAAGAGTTTTTAAAATTGTTGCAAATTTATTAAAAATAAAAAACCTGATAAATCACATGTACATCAGAATTCACAGCCTTTGCCGTGAAGCTCTAAACTGAGCTTAGGTACATTCTGTTTCCACTGATCATTCTTGAGATGTTTCAGCAGCTTAACTAAAGTTCACCTGTTGTAAATTCAGTTGATTGGACATGATTTGAAAAGGCATACGCCTGACTATATAAGGGCATGTCAAAGCACACACCAAGACATAGGAATTGTGGGTAAATTTAAAAAAAATCTTTTTTTACATTGTCATTTTGGGGTATTGTGTGTAAAATTTTGAGGAAATTAATGAATTTAATCTATTTTGGAATAAGGCTGTAACATAAACAAATGTGGAAAAAGTGAAGCGCTATGAATACTTTCAAGATGCACTGTAAACTTCTTCCATGCAACATAAATATGTGCACTAGTTTGCATTTTGCAAAAGTTTCAATTCATGAAAGTAATTAAATGAAATAACAAATTATTATATGATATGATACATACAGTATTAACGTCAACTTATAGAAAATCCCTGATGATTTCTTATGCAAAATGAAGTTTTGTGAGTGGTTGTTAGCTATAGCATGTTGCATTTCCATACCTTTTATTGGCACATGTTTTTTGTATTTTGATCACAAGTGGTCTGCTGAGATCCTTTCCACCTGGCATTAAAGAGAAAGTTCACCCAAAAAAATAAAAAATTCTGTCTTTATTTACTCAACCTTTTCAAACCTTTAGGACATTTTTCTTTCTACGGTTGAACACAAAAGAAGATATTTTGAAGAAAGCTGGAAACCTGTAACCATTGACTTCCATCATATTTTTTTTCCTGCTACGGACGTCAGTGGTTACAACTAGGTTGTTTTTAGCTTTCTGCTAAATATCTTTTTTGTGTGTTCAACAAAAGCAAGAAAATCATAAAGGTTTGAAACCACTTGAGGTTGAGTAAATATTAAGTAAATGTATTTTTTGGGGGTAAACTATACCTTTTACATATTCTCAAATGTCTCTAGTGAGCACTTGCAATTAGATGTCATTAAGACACTTCCCTCTTATTTCATTACGCTCGACATCACTTTCACTGGAGCAGTAAATGTGACACACAAGTACACAATGAACAGACACGTGTTAAGCGGATTATGAGAAGGAAAACAAGTAAATGAAAAAGATGTGAATGGCAACTACAAATTGTTTCATAATCTGAGTGTTTTGGTGCAATTAGTGAAGCATGAATGGCTTGTTTTGATGTGTATTTTTACAACACGTCTCAATGATTGTGCTTGGTCAAAATGTGAAAAGTAGCTTTTGTAGCTGTTTGAACACATTCAAACAAATAAGCGTTTACACTATGTTTGACTCCCTACAGAAGTGGTTGAAAGTATAAAACTCAAAACATTTTAGATTTAGTTTACACCTGTGTTTTAGCATAATCCACTTGTGATCAGATTGACAAAAAATGCATTTTAATACTATGTATAAACAGGGCCTAAAAGACATGTAAAAACATTTTTGCATACTCAGTGTATGCATTTTTCCACGATCGATTGATGTTTAAATTATTGATCATTTAATTAATAATTTAAAAAGGCAAGTATAATGGATGTGTGAAAGATACTGAAAATATAAGCATCTTCACCCCAAGGAAAATGTTTTACTGTAAAAAAGGGCTAGTAGAATTCAGTGTGCGAATTATAAATTGACGATTTGTTTTGGTTAGTTTGTGTAATACTGTCATTTGTGTATTTATTAAACGTATTTAAGTTTGTAATCTGACCTACAGTATTCTCTGACCAGCCATTTCAGATGTTACTGGTTAAACTACAAACTATGCGTCTAATTTGACTTTACCTACAGGCTAAATGTAGATACAAACACGTATTTTACGTCTTTGTGAACAAAATGTCTATTGGTGCTCTAGAACGGACAATTACAGACTTTTTCTCGAATAGACTAATTGGCACGATTATGCATTCACAATGGTTTGAACCATTATAGGGTTGGGTCAAATGTATATTTATATTATCTATTTTTTATTATTAACATTATTATTTAAAATAAAGATCAGAGTGAAATATTAAAGGACTGACCCCCCATATATCTTGTCAATCCCCCCCCAACCCCCCTGTAATTCTCCCCCTGGTAGAACTTCAAAAATAATCATCATTGATTGTTAATTTAACAGGTAGAAGAATTTAATGATTAAATGACTAATATACAACCCGTTGGTAGCACTATCTGATGTGCACACTGCCAACTAGTACATGTGTGTGTCCATGAGAGCAGTAGTTTTTTCTTACTGTGTTATTTTCTTAATAAATGTGCATAGGATATTGTGCATATTATGGAAAATCCAGCCTGATTTCACAAGGAAATGTAACTATTTTACATTTTGTCAGTTTAGTGGCTAATTTAAACGAATATGTATGATTTTAAAAAGGAGGTGTGGCACCAAACCCCACCCCTAAACCCAACCATCATTGGGGGATGAGCAAATCGTACTTAATTGTACGAATAAGATCGTACGAATTCATACAAATTAGCCACTAAATCTAAAAGTTACGAATTGCCATGAGATAGCATTTGAAAATCTGGAGATTGTAAAAAGGCCTATTTTTCTGATGGAAGTGGTAGAAGGGTTATGCCAGGGGTGGGCAAACTCGGTCCTGGAGGGCCGGTGTCCAGCACAGTTTTGCTCCAACACTAATCAACACACCTGAATATGCTAATCAGTGTCTTCAAGATCACTAGAAATCTATAAGCAGGTGTGTTTGATTAGAGTTGGAGCTAAACTGTGCAGGACATCGGCCCTCCAGGACAGAGTTTGCCACCCCTCCCTGGGTTATGCTATTTATTTATTAGCACACATTATCTGTCTTTACGTTCATCACATAGATAAAATGAAGTGTTTTTACAAACAAAGTTGTGCAGGAGTTTTGAATAAACTAAAATAAGTTTTATTTTAGCATGTTTTGCACTTAAGCCTCAAAACTCTGCACTTTAATGACACCCATGCCTAATCCACCAACTGGTTTGTTGATTTAAAAATGATCAATGATCAGTCGATCATCAGTTTATCATTGGCATACCTAATTCAGTGTATACGAGTCACCATGAATCAAAATTGATGATGTTTACTTTACCATTGCAACATACTGTAAATCCTTGTAAAACGACTTCTTGAATGTAGGACATCACTTGAATGTGTGCATGGAAAAGTCATATATGCAACATAGGCTCATTCTAAAAACGTAGCCCTATACACATTTCTGGAGAATCGCAAATTATGTAGCCAGAAGTATGTTTGGCTGCATTTTGTCTTTAAAATGAACGATACGGGGCGGTAATGAAGTTGTTCCTTTTCGTGCTAGCAGTTGACTGCTTACCTCCGTATGGATGCCTGTTGTTTCCAGTTTGTCTAGTTAGCTTGCCATGTACGTGGCGGACTTGAGACGCAGAGAAGAGTTGACGACGAGGTTCGAGTCCAGTGAAGAACGATTCCAGAAATCAGGACAAGACAAAAACAGAAAACGAAAAATAAAATAAACAAGTACATAACAGGGTGAGAATGTGGTAAAATCTGAAAACATGGTAGAAATCAGGGGACTTTTTTTTTGGATTGCTTTTTAAAAACTGTCCGTTGGGTTAGGAAAGTGGCTGGGTGGGTCAATCGGTGCTTTTTAAACACTATTGGTTGGGTTTAGGGAAGGAGGAGGGTGGGTCAGTAATCGATCAGTCCAGTCGACAGCCACCTCTGGTGGATTTACGAGAGAACAGCAGGCGCAAATGACACCTACGAGAGAAATTCGAGATCTGAAACAGCATACACACCAGCCGGCCTCTGGTGGATTTGCGTAAATAAAAACTGCAAAATAACGTACCTCCTGGGATGTATTGGCGCTCTCCAGAAATGTATATAGTGGTACGTTTTCAGAATGAGCCTGAGTTGCATATATAGTACTGCAATAATCCATGATCAAAGAAGAATTTTTAATTATTTTTTATGGTGGCTTTAAAATGACAGTAACAGCACACGTCTCCTTGATGAACTCCATGATCTCATGTCCACAAATGTTGTAGGACTAGTTATATGCTGAAGTGTAATGCTTTGGGTTTGAAAGAAAAAAATATTTTTAAATACCTATGAGCAATAGAAATATGTTTACTATTATTAGCAGCAAGAGCCACTCATAATTTGGCCGCATAAATTGGTATAAACAAAGAAACCGCTGGTCATCATCACCACTACAAAAAGGTCATGGTGTGCCTACAGAGCCACAGACATATTACTAACAACTGTTTATACCACAAACTAATATATGATTCTTAGGATGACAGCATTTGCAGAATGCAATAATATTAGTCAAGGCCTAAAATAAGCACTTGCCAAGCATCAAATGGGAGTAAAATCATATTATATGAAACAGTATCACTCACAAGTGGGATGAAATTCTTTTTTTATTAGTTCTAGAAATATCTGAGAACATGATACTGTTTAGCATGCCTATCAGATCACAAAAAACGGCCTACATCATTAACTTGTACTCAAATGCTGCAAGTGCTGCATTGAGTTTTTGAAAATTAAAATCTTTTGTTTAAAGATGAGTTCATTCTGTTGTTTCGAACGAGAAGTTTCCACCAAAGTATTACAAAAATATATCTGTTATAGTTGTTTAAAACTCATGATTTATGGGTGTTTTTTATTTATTTACTTTTTCAAGTTTCATTATTGAACTGAAACTATATATTGCATAAGAAATAAAGCATTACATTGAAATAAATTTGTAAAATAACAATAAAGGTACTAACAGCTCATTACCATATTTTTGTCCTGTTGCTGATGTGACCAACCATAAGCAGTGTATTATTTCAAACACTTAAAAACTAAAAAACATTTTGAATGAAAAAAACATATTATGAAAAACAACTATAATAAAATACTGTTGTAGTAAGATGCAAAATTTTGTAAAGACTTGGGTGGTGGACTTGAATAGACACATATGATTGCACTCTGTCATGGACTACATATAAATACAAAATTTTCACTGATAAAATCAAACATTTTTTATGATCAGATTCCCTCTAGTGTTATATATATATCAACATTATATAGGATAGAGTAATTATACTCTGATGAACTGATGATCAACAGTAAAAAGGACACATTTGACCTTTTCCCAACAAGGAAAATCCAGCAACAATCAAGAATGCATGATTATTTGGTGTCATGGCTTTGCAATCAAGAAATGTCATTAAAATGAAAAACAATGGGGCAAAACAACCCACTAAAATACCAAAACCTAAGGGTTATACCTTATAAATACAAGACGACTCTTGGAAAAAACAAGCTCAGTTTCATGAGTCATATAGTTTATATGACTGATGGCCATTGTCAGGTATAGAAAAATGATAGTTTTAGGCCCTTTTATTAGTCATCTTCCAAATGTGGATTCATCAAAATAAATCATTCAGTGTATTCAGTTGATGGAAAAATCATACACATAGTAAAAACATCATTACTTCCCAAAAATGGAGTGCAAGTAGGCTAAAACTATCTGTACTAAAAGTATAAGTAAATGTAGCCTTTCTGAAAGTACTCGAGTAAGTGAGCAGTGAGTATTACAATGTGAAAATTATTCCACCTTATACCCTGCAAATTAAAAATGTAGCTTACATCAGTGCCATTTTAAGGATGTTTATAAGTGTACATTAAATGATTTGCTATCCAAGAACTACAATTTTAAAATGGGAGATTAATTTAATGTGAGAACCAGTGGTGAAAAAAGTACTGAAAAATCATACTCAAGTAAAACTACCATAATTTGGCCAAAAATGTAGTGAAAGTAGAGAAAGTGTCTGTTGTAAATATTACTAAAAGTATGAGTAAAAAGTAGCTCTTTAAAAGTACTCAAGAGTAGTGAGTGAGTATTATGCTGTGAACGGCTGATGCGTTTACATGCAATTGTGCAAACAAATCATGTGTACACGTAATATTCTGTAGTGGATTAAGTTATTGTTACCTTTAGCCATGTTTTTAGTCATCATACAGTACACTGAAAAAAATCATTCAGAGATAATTCCTTGGATTTACTCAATATTTTTACGTTAATTGGCTGTAAACTATTTATTTGGGCTGAATTTTAACAAATTAAGTAGAATTTTATTAAACTTTATTTGTTTGTTTAAATTCAACACAAAAAAATTGTTTGCAACAGGTTTGCAGACATCATTTTTTTCAGTGTAAACATCATCTTCTCATCAGTGTCTAAACAGTCTCTGAGTTAGAGCTCTAAAAATGTGCTCAAGGGAAGTAAAAATACACATTTTTAAAAACTACTTAGTAAATTACAATTCCTGAGAAAAACTACTCAATCACAGTAATATGAGTATTTGTAATTTCTTACTTTACACCACTGGTGAGAACACATTACATAAAAATATGCACCTATAATGAGGCAACGGAAAGCAGGTTAAAGCCAACCCAGGCTCATTTTGAAAATGTACAGCTATATACATTTCTGGAGAGTGCCAAATACGTCCAGGGGGTATGTTTTTTTGCAGTTTTTGTTTTTGCGAATGCACCAGAGGCCGCTGTGTACGCATTTTGAGATCTCAATTTTCTCTTGCAAGTGCCATTCTTGCCTGCTCTTCTCACATAAATTCACCAGAGGCCGCTGTTGACTAACTGTTTGACTGACTGACTGAATGACTGACTGACCAATCAACTCCTCCTTCCTCCTTCCCTAAACCCAACCGATAGTGTTTTCAAAAGCCCTGATTGACTTTAAACATAAAATGCAGCCATACGTACTTCTGGCTACATCATTTGCAATCTCCAGGCAAGTACATAGGGCTACGATTTCAGAATGAGCCTATGTCGGTTAAAGCAGTTACATGCGAAATAAAATCTTTGTAATCTAATGGGCAAGAATCCAATTGTGACGATATGTGAATGCTAATTATACACTTTGAACACCGACTAACAAGTGTCCAACGTTTGACATCGTAAACCTTGTGTAGCACTGATAGAATACATGCAGTTTGTGGTTGTGTGTGAAAACGTAACATTCTGTAATGGATTTAGTTATTATTATGGTATTTTCACGATTTCAGTCAACATACAGCAGGCATCCTTCATCTCATTAGTTACATGAAGTTTCTCGGTCGTTGCGTATAACAATTAAGCATCTTTTTGGGCAGTTTTAATTATTTCTCACTGTACATGTTTGTTGCATTTATGAAGTGTCCGTCTCCTGAGGTTGGCCTGTCAGATGTGAATCACAGGACCAATTATTATATCTAGCCAATCAACGTAGACAAGAAAAAAAATTAACATGTAAAGTACAAACTGCATGCTGAAGGAAAATAGCATAGTAAAATACAGATACAGCATGTACTCAAGTAAAATAAATGTACACACTGTTAAAACGTCTTAGTATAGCACAGTTCCTGAGAAACACAACTTAATTACAGTAATATGAGTATTTGTAAGTTGTTATGTTTACACACCACTGAGTGTATTTGAAGGGAGAAGAGTCTGCTACTTCTGGATGATCACTAGGATCTATTGGGCAATAGTTCTCTCTGGCACAGGAGCAGAGAGCCAGAGGCTTGGGATGTGGCATGACAAGATTTATTAGGTGGAGAAAACAGGGAGGAGGGCAAAAGATGGGAGGGGAACACAGTGAGTAAAGGAATTCACTTTAAAGGGTTACAAGAATGAATGGCTTGATTTTAACTCTTTAATTAAATGACCTAGTGCATTTGATAAGTTTGAACTTAAATGTTTGCAACTAAAATACCCTCATGTAGGAAAACAGTCAATCTTACAATACAATGAGCTAAAAGTATCTGACATGCTGGGATCTGAAACATCAGCTGGCATTGTGATCGGTGAATTATAGTAATTTAATTGTTCAGACCTAGTTTAACATTTCATAATAAAATCTATTATCTAATCATCTATTATCTATATATTCTATTAAATATTACGATAATTCAACCCTTTCAGTTAGCAAATTCATTTTAATATGGTGAGTACACTTCATTCAAATGCATTGACATTTACATTGCATTTCCATACACATTAAGGTGAATATATCATGCAAAGCTGTTGTAAGAGTGTGAGAGAGAGAACCAGCAGATCTCTTCCTGTCTGGCCGGTTCTGTAACTTTGGCTTATGTCCTCTGGGTCTCACAGTTCATAGCTGTCAAAAACTTAGTAGGATAATCGATTCATGTCAGGACATATAATGTTATTACAGAAAGGAATTAAAGTTGTGCAGTATAATACTTGGCAGTATTAATTCTTTTTTATGCAGCCTGTTCAGTTTCTTCTGTGTCAGCCCTGAAGTAGTTGTTGGTTATACATTCACACATGCAGGTGCTTTTAAGCAAAGTGATTTACATAGAATTCAACATATGCATTATGCAAGTTAATGCATCATCTTCATTTATTTATACTGCAACAACAGCAAAAAAAAAAAACTTTTGTTTGCTACCATGTCTCATTAGTAGAATGTAAAAAACGTTTACACCAAAAAAAAAATTGAGTTCCACACAATGAATAGTGTTGGGACAACATGAAAGAATTAAGTTGGCATAGTACATTTACAAATTTAAGTGGAATAAACACAAAACAACTAAGTCCCCCCCCCCCATAAAAAAATAAAGATAAAGAATTGTGTTGTTTCACCTCATTTTAAATAAGTTGTTTGAACAAATAGCAAGCCAAAAAAAATTTCAGAAACGGTGCCTCAACATTTTTGTAAAAGTTTAAATATGCCTTATGTGCATAAGTTTTTACATTTAACAAACATCAGACAGCAAAATGGCAACTATTTTAATAATTTCCATACAAATTATGATTGTTTGATTCATTATCTGCATATTTTCATGCAAAATATAGTTATCACATCAAAACACTTTTACTGTAATACAGCAAATGCATTTTTAGAACTAATGAAAAAACACTATCCATTAGGGTTTAGTTTGAGGATATTTTTCAAATGCAATAAACAAATATTTTTTGCTTCACTCATCAGCCGTTTGATTTTTGAATTTTTGACCTAAGAAAATAAACTGTCCAACGAACACATTTTTTTTAATTTATTAAATCATGTAAGTTTAGTTATACTAAATATAAAAAATAAATATAGTTAAACTATAGTTAAACTAAATATAGTTTACTTTTTTAATTTGCGACCAACACAAAAACAAAGTTTGAAGCAGCAATATAAATATATCACACGAGTAGCAGTGCAAAATGGCTGAATATTGGCACTGGTGGGAGGCGTGCCTTAGTGTTCCACCAATGACGATATACAGCCATATCGCATCGCTACGAATGTAATATTGCAATCATACAACAGTTTGACGGCATAAATGTGTGTATAAAAAAAAAAATCAAACACGAGAGTCTCAAAAATTCTTTTGTAAGAGGAACTACTGTCTTTATTTTTTTTTTTTTAGGAACTACTCTGCCATTCATTCACATTGCAGCTGACATCAGAACAGCAGCAACGGTTGCTACTTCACCAACGTCCCTTTAGAGCTAGTATTTGAATGATTCTCCAGCGTAATATCTAAAGTGATGACAAAACACATGATTTTGCTCACATTTTAAGATTATAAGGCTGAACAGCATGAAATACCATCAGTCTACAGAGATTTCCCAGTATTTCCCTGTTGAAATTGGGAGATCATTAAAATTAACCCTGAAAAACCCAAAGCAAACACTAGCACGTTACTATGGTATAAATACAACATTAAAAGAAGAGAGAGATCGACTTAGAGTGTCACTTACCAGTTTTATAATGATTTTATAAGCTGTATTTAAAATATTTTGCTGAGTATTTCCTCCCCTAAGGATGTATTATGCGGTCTCTGTCTCCATCTTGTGGCGGAACTTCAACCCTCTTTTCTCTACTCAATGACAGGCTGATGCGCTAAATATTTCATATTTTATATAAATATTTAAGGTAAACACTATCCTTTAAATAAACTGCAAAGTTGCAGTCTAAACAACTATAGTCTCGCCTAAAAAGCCTCAAAAGTACATTATGTTGTCCAACAGCTGCAATATTTGTCAAACTATAGTGAGTTCATTGATCTGCTGTCACTCTGTGTGTGCGGAGTAATACAGAAGGGTGACGAGACTAACTAATTATGAGTGCTGTTATTGCAGAATATTGGACAGCTATTAGCCAATCTGATTCAAGAACCAGACAGAACTGTTATATATATTGGTGTTGGACAATGTAACTGAAACACTGGCCAATTTAGTGTTGGAGGTTTCATGGCTAAGAGCAGAGTGTGAAGTTTTAACTAGAAGAGTAATAGCATAGTTCTCTGATAAGTTCACCTTCAATGTCCTTCCCACATCCAGGAGAGTTAAAGTGTGGGGAAGCCCCAAGGAAATGTGCCACCCAGACTGTTGCAAAGCACTGTTGCATGACCAGAGTAAAGCATGTGGGTGGATCATTGATGGTTTGGGCTGCAAAATCATGGCATTGCCTATAGGCCCAATTCTTGTGCTAGATGGGCACATCACTGCCAAGAGCTATCAAACCATTCTGAAGGATTGTGTGCACCCAATGGTTCAAACATTGTATTCTGAAGGTTGTGTCGTGTATTAGGATGATAATACACCAATACACAGAGCTAGACTGGTGACAGAGTGGTTTGATGAACACTAAAGTGAAGTTGAACATCCCCCATGACCTGCACAGTTACCAGATCTAATTATTATTAGGCCACTTTGGTGTGTTTTGGAGGAGCGAGTCAGGAAATGTTTTACTCCACCAACATCACATATTGACCTGGCCATTATTCTGCATGAAGAATGGCTCAAAATCTCTCTGGCCACTGTGAAAGACTTGTTTCTGTCATTCCCAAAATGAACTGATCCTGTATTGACCAGTAAAGAAGGCCCTACACCATACTAATGAATTATTGTGGTCTAAAACCAGGCGTTCCAGTTTGTTTATCCAACTCCTATATATTGATATACATTCCTATACTGCCATTCATGTACTGCACACGCTTTAAGCAATCGTCTGCATATGCAGTACTAAAAATGCCAGGCAGTGTTAAATCTAAGCAAAGAGGAAATAAGTGGAAAATATGATCTCTGAAATTATTTGATGCGCTTTTTCTGACATAATGTCACTAATAGTATAGAGTCTGTGACACAGAGCTATTGCGATCTATCCCAATTTTCATGGACTTTTTAGGATGCTAAGTTGCACATGTATTACAGTATGTAGGAATAGCTTATGCTATTGTGATACAACCTACACTGTAAAAAAAAATCAGTTCCTATTTAACAGTTTTCATGTTTTTTTATTCACGTTTTCCATATATTTGTGGTTATTATTTGCATTATAGGGACATTGACCTCTGCTTTGTTGACATTTTTGTACCATAATTTACAACACCAATTCAGACAGTATATTACTTTAAACTTCTACAAATGTCAATAAAAGTCACTTTTTCCAACTTTTCAACCTTAAAAGTTGATGGAGGACAAATCAAGGTCCCATAATGCAATTCAAAAGTATAAATAAACAAAATATGACTCTTGTTCAAGTGCTGTTTATTTATGAACTAGATGAAACTCCAGTCACCTCAGTAACTTCTGCAGTGCACAATCCAGTGTGTAACTGGAGAATTAGTCAAAGAAAAGTGCTGAAATGTTGTTTTGGGTGTTTGAACTTTGAAGGAAGAGCAATGATTGTGTCGGGACAAAGGGCCATCTGTGGCTCCTGTTAGTTCTCAAACCCTTCTGTGAAATATGCAGACAGAGTGCAGAAGAAGTGTTATTTTCAGTGCGGGAAGGAAAATATCTCTTGATTGGTGTATTTTCTCTTAAGGCAAATGCTCATTTGGTCATGTTTTAGTTGGGTGCAATGCATGCATGTTCCACAAAATGTATTCGCAATTTATTATCTTGATGAAAGCGTCACTTATAGTATAAGTAGGTAATTTGTCAGTCAATAGAAGTGCTTATATTCTGTTTGCTGGTTTGGGTTGGAAGGTAAGGTGTGCCAGCATTTATCCCACACCAAAAAGGAGTTTAAAAGCAATCTAATTGTTCATTGTTTATCTAAAAATAATGGTTTTTCATCTACCCACTAATAAAAGCATTGATCTAACCAGATCATCAGTACATTATTACAGCCAAACCTGAAATATATGCAGTTGTTGGAAAGTAATAAAGCATTGTTTTAGATGAGGAAGAGATTTATGTTATTTTATTTAGCCAAATTACAAGCACAAATATCTTTGATCATTAATTAATAGTTTTTACAATGCACATTTGCAGTGTAGTTTTAATTATTATGGAAGCTAAAACATTTAGTTTTGTTGTGCACTGTGAAAACTATTTATTAACAGTTGTTTGAATGTAAATTTTAACAGAATATTCAATAATCAATTTTGAATTACATTATCGGGGCGGTTCATTCCACTGAGACTAAGCTGAAAAGAAAATGAATGAATGAATGAATTACATTATGGGACAATAATTTCATCTAGTACAATTGTTGATGTTCTAGTAAATATGTAGTTTAACAAAGGACCTTTACCTGACATTTTAAAAGAAACAATAATGAGCTGTCATGCGGTATTTTTAATTTTTTTTTTTGTTATTTTAAAGTTTCATTTTTAAGTGTAGCATATTTTGGAAGCACAGTGGCGCAGAGGGTAGCATGTTTGCCTCACAGCAAGAAGGTCTCTGGTTCGAGCCTCGGCTGGGTCAGTTGCCGTTTCTGTGTGGAGTTTGCATGTTCTCCCCGTGTTCGCGTGGGTTTCCTCCGAGTGGTTCGGTTTCCCCCACAATTGGGTAATTGGGTAGGCTAATTGTCCGTAGTGTATGTGTGTGAATGAGTGTGTATGGATGTTTCCCAGTGATGGGTTGCAGCTGAAAGGGCATCCGCTGCGTAAAACATATGCTGGATAAGTGGACGGTTCATTCCGCTGTGGCGACCCCAGATTAATAAAGGGACTAAGCCGAAAAGAAAATGAATGTAGCTAGGGATGTGCACAATTATTCAATTAATTGACTGCATCAACGACGATCGAGCATGAAAACGATGATCGATTGGCTCTAAAATTAAATTACTTTCAATCGTTCTGATTGGTTATGCTGGTATTTGGGCGATAGTTTGATATTTGATTGGTTATGGCTGCAGGGAGTTGCGGTCTAGAGACAAGACCTGAGCGCAGATCTAGTATAGGGGGTCACACACCAGAAACGGCGCACCATGCAGCGCATTTCAGAATTCTAAACGTAGGTTTCTATCAGGGTACACAGCGGTGTCCAGCACGACTCAGGACACTGGTCTTATTTCTGCCGCGCCACAGAGCGCCATCTGAATAGTTTCATTTTAAATACCATGCGAATGTGCATGTCTGGTGTGTGATAATTTCAGCTGTCATGTGCGTGCCGCGTCTCGACACTCTTTTCGGTGAGGACTACGGCATGAGTGATGTTTCACCGGATGACACCAAAATCGAAAGCTACTTCATGGAGCCATGTGACTCTCTAAACCCAGATCCTTTATTGTGGTGCAAAGTAAATGAGTCTCAATATGCAAGGCTTAAGCACCCTTGCCCAGTGGTACCTGGCTGTTCCTGCAACTTCTGTGGCTGCTGAGCGAGTTTTTTCCTCCGCCAGTCTAATTGTAAATAAACTTCGCACTCGGCTTTCGTCGGAGCATGTAGACCGACTGATCTTTTTTAATAAAAATATGTAGTCCTTCCTTATGTTAAGTTTTATTAGCCACACATGGTAAAATATTCAGGCTGTTTTTGTTTTAAGTTTAAGCAGCATAGCTGAATTAGGTTGGCTTTATTTTATTTTACTCCACTGACTGATCATTTTAAATGAAATGTTATTTTACCTAATCTTTAAGTTTTATAGCTGTGGTAAAAAATATTCAGGCTATTTTTATTTTAAATTTACGCAGCCAAATTATGCTATAATTTTAGTTCGGCTATGTGCTATAACAGCCGTTTGGTTAAGTTTTGGTGAAACTTTATTTTTGCGAACCTGTACAAAAAAAAAATCCTTTTTGATCCACATATGTTGTGATGCTGCTAAAGTAAAATATTGTTTTGGTAAAATATCAGTTGAATAAAATAACTGAAATGCAGAAAATCATGTGTGTTTTTATGGTTGTTATCAACAATATAGAAAAAGGTAAGTTATAAAAGTTTTAAAAACGGATCCAAAATATTTATAGAAATAATAAGACACATATTGAAGGGCATAATACTGTAAAATAACTTTGGATTCTTTTTTCTGCGGGGCTTCAGTTGCCGTTGTTTTAAAGCGCCCTGCAAACCGTATCCACTTTCTGGTTGGCATGTAGTTCAAGCTCACATGCATTTTGTGTAGATAAACACAATTTGTAAAATAACATTTTCATATTGTGTTTCTAGGCTTTATGATTAATTTTATTTACAATGCATCATGTAGAAAACCTACATGCCTCATGTCAGTGGTGGTTCTAGTTTAAATGCCACCCTGGGCGAACCACCTGCCAACACCTCTGCATAAAAGTTACTTCGATTTCACAGTACATTAGCGGCATGTATTTTTATTGCCGTGCATGTATAAACAAAAATGGTATATATATATATATATATATTTTTTAATTGAATGTTATTTAATTGTCGCTATGACGCACGCAAGCCCCGCCTCTTGCTTAAGCCCCGCCCCCGATTAATCGAGTACTCGTTTGTCAAACCTGTGGATTAACCAAAAGGACGGTCAGAAATGCCATCCCTAAATGTAGCATATTTTGCCAACATTTTTGCAAAAATGTCAAATTATATATTACAGGGCAATTGTATAGCGAGTGACACTAAAAATTAATTGAAATAGATAGTGACTGGCAATGATTTATGTTGGTTCGTCCACATACAATATCATTGCAGTTCATAAATCGAACGGCCGATGTGCACTAAAAGGTTAATTCCATCTACAATACATCCTGATATATAAAAATATATGCACATATATGTCGTATATGCAACATACATTTACCATTTGCAAACATTTTAAAATTTAAACCCTTTTTCATGATATGTTAGAAATATATGTAGAATAAATGTTACATATAGTTATACAAATAAGTTGGTGGTTCATTTCACTGTGCTGACCCCTGATGAATGAAGGGACTAAGCCGAAGAAAAAATGAATGAATAAATGAATGAATGAATGATATAAATATACAGTTGAAGGCTAAATTAAAATCCCTCAATTAATATTAAAAATATTTTTTCCTTATTTTTTTAAAAGAGTAAATAAAATTTCACAGTAATTCCTATTATATTTTTTCTTCTGGAGAAAGTCTTATTTGTTTTAGTTTGGCTGGAATTAAATGTATTCGTTTAAAAACATTTTAAGGTCAATACTATTAGCTTTTTTATTTTCTGATTGCCTGCAGAACAAATCACTGTAGTTCAGTGACTTCACTAATTAACCTAACTTACCTAGCTAACTAATTAACCTGTTTAAGCCTTTAAATAGCACTTAAGCTAAATAATAACTGCTGCAAAATAACTAGAAAAATATTATGCACTGTCATCATGGCAAAGACAAACAAAATAGTCATTAAAAATACTTAATAAAGCTATTATGTTTAAAAACGTCTTGTCTCTTGCACCCCATAAATATTTTTAAAATAATTACAATTTTACTGGAGGGTTAATAATGTTATTCATGGCCATATATGAACAACACATATATAAAACTCTTCATTTCATGAAGTTAATATTCTATTAACCTAAAACATTTTCATATATCAAAGGACATTGTTTTATATGCTGTTCTGTGTCTATGCAAAGTGCATCATACAAATATCTATAATCATCTATGAGATTATTAAGCTTTCTCACAATTAACATACTGAAAAGTCAAGCTGTGCCACTGCTGCCAGGTCAGCATCAGCTCTCATGTCACTGTAATTATTAAGAAGACGCAGTGCATTGCAGAAGCCTGTGGGAAAAATACAGCGTTTATGTAACAATCCAGCTGTAGCACAGGCTCAGTCATGCACACCAAGCTCATTACCAGAAGATGAAACTCCAAATAAATGTTGAACTCAGAACAAAAAGGTGGATGATTGGTTACAAAAAATGTTATGTCATATTTAAATAAAAAATCCAGGAATCTTTATTAATATGTTTTTTTTTTACTTTGTGGTAAACTTTGTTCAATTATCTGAAGTATTATACTTGTTAGCTTGCTAGCTTTCACTTATATGGTACTTAATGAGTTCATACATGTCTTTTGGACATCTGCCTGTCTCACTCCGTAGAAAAAATGCTTGTCAAGGCCATCGGGAGTTACAGGTTTGAATGCTTTCTGAATTCTGAAACCAACACCGGACAGATTCAAGTCACCACACCTTAAGGTCAATACGACCCAAGGGTTTCCAGAGTGTCAGATATCCATTAATAATAATAATGAGGAATCAGAACAATGTGACAGATCATCTCGACCACACCTATTGATAAGCAGTGCTGGTTCAAAACCGGTTTCAAGCCCTTCAACTCCAGTTTATGCTAATGTCGCCTGCAGGGATTCACACATTCTCAGCTTTTGTTTAAATGTAGGAGACTATTTTATTTTTTATTGCCACATACATATTGTCCAACAAGTGACTTTACAGAAACTAGTGTCTGTTATCAACTCTTGTCAAGTATATTTTGTTTCCCTACAAAACCATATTGGTAACACTTTCTACTGTATGAAGCCTGTATAATGCATTATTAGGCTATTCTTATTCATTATGATGCATGCTTAACCTTAGGCGAACACTTATGCACTCATACGGTTTTATTTCACTTTGGCACTTATTGGCATCTGAAGAATAAATGCAAACAAATTTGTGGAACTTTTAGGTATTGCTATCAAGATGATAATGTATCAAATATGAAATATATATATATGATGAAAGCATCATGACTGGTTAACCTTTTAGTGGGCAAAATAAGTATTAACCACATGGTGCCATTGACTTGAAATTTTCCCTGGATGTTGGTAACAACCAAAGAAATTAATATATGCAAAGAAAACAAATCTAATTAGTTTACAAATTAAATTATGCATAATAGAATGAAATGAAGCAGGGAAAAAGTATTAAACACATGAAAAAAGGAAGGTGTTGAAAGGCAGTAAAAGCCCAGACAGCAGCTGAAATCTTTCAGTAGTTGTTCAGCAACCCTCTGCCCTTCGTCTTGTAAATTATTTTTGCTGCTTCAGTCCAACATCTACATTAGCAGGATGATGAAGATGAATCCAGGACATTTCAGCAAGACAATGATCCAAAACACAGCCAAGGAAACTCTCAAATGCTTTCAGAGAAAGAAAATCAAAATTGATAGACAAGAACCATTAAGATTTTTACACTTTGTTGAAGTCTGTGAAAAACTCACACCTGAGCAATTCATGTGACTTGATTTTCCATATAAGAGTTTGTTTGTTTGTTTGTTTGTATACTTTATTGTCCCTCAAGGGGAAATTTTCTGTGGACTCAAAGAGCACTTCAGCAAGTTCTGACACAATAACAATTAAAAATAAGCAAACATGCAAAGGAATTACATACAGGAAAAAAGCATAAGCACACTATCGATTAGTGTTCAATATTATGATTGTCACTGGAATAAAAGAGTTCTTATGTCTGTTCCGCTTCTAGCGGAAGGTTCTGTATCTTCTACCAGAAGGTAAAAGATCGTAAAAGGGGAAGAGTACATGAGATGGATTGTTTAAACTTCTTTTTGCTTCATTCAGAGTGCATCGCTCGTAAAGTGTTTGAATACTAGAAAGAGTTTCAGATCCTATTAGTCTTGTAGCATTTTAAGCTGCCATCACCAAAAAAGCCTTTTATATAAAGTATTAAATACATTTTAATATTTCAGTACATTCTCCTTGTGTCATTCCATCATTATTACACATAACTAATCTTTCAGATTTTTTTTGTATTGTTATTTTTATGTTTGTATTGTTTGGGTTTTTACCAAAATCTGGTTCAATTCCATGTCAACAGCTCCTTTATAAATTTTATTTCCAGGAAAAAACATGAGGTGTTCAATACTTATTGTCCCCGCTGTATATGAAAACTTTGTGTGGACTTGAAAGCTCCTTTAAATGTTAAATGTACTTTATGGAACCATAGATTCCAGTGAAAAAGAAAAACAATTACAACAACAGTCATATTTAGATGCCCTTTACACTAGTGCATTTTACAATTATATTTTATAATCAAAACGCACTTTGATAAAATAGTCACGCCTCTGTGTCATTAGAGTTTTCGTTTAGTCAGAAATGGAACACTGGTGTTTTTGAACTAAAAAGGGGTATTTAGCTTTTATGAAATGTTTTGTGTGGGTTAAAGATGTTTAAGTTGCGTGAACTCCAGGCGAACCCAAAACAAAACATATCCTTTTTAAAATGTAATCGCATTAGTGTAAATGGTAAATGACACCACTGACTCAACAGACCAAAGGATG
This sequence comes from Danio kyathit, assembly GCA_903798195.1. Taxonomy (NCBI): domain Eukaryota; kingdom Metazoa; phylum Chordata; class Actinopteri; order Cypriniformes; family Danionidae; genus Danio; species Danio kyathit. The sequence continues at coordinate 16,169,031 of LR812541.1, forward strand.
ATCAATAATGAATTACAGAAACATAAAAAGAGCCAAGATGGTTTTCTGTTTCATTGCCATAAACATCAAAAAAAGTTCTCAAGAACTTAACTGTGAATCAAATATTCTTGCAGATTCTCTTACACTTACAATAAAACAGGCAACATGTTCACACAGCACAAATGCGCTGAAACGCCCTGCTTATAGAGGTGTGTCATCTAATCAAATCATCGTAGTACTATGAGCTTTCTGCTTCAAATGCTGCAGGGCAGAAGGAGTTTCAGTCAAATATTTAAAACACAGCAGTTTTGGGACATTCTTGCTGACTGAAGTGCTCAAACTAAATGCAAATTTTTGGTAAAGTTCTACATGTCAGCATTTGTTATCACAATAGATCAGATGCACTAAAACTAAACAAATTAATGTTACTAATCTGAATATGTGTTCATTTTTATGTGAGCTGTATACTATATCGTTGAGCTATTTGAAGTACATTTTACTTAGCAAAGCAGTTTTTACTTGCATGCATAAAAGTATACTGTTCATGAAAAGATTCCATCTATCAATTTTAACAGGGATGTTGGATTCTTTCTCAGAAATGAACAAATTGTATGCATATTTATTATAAAAAGTATTTGTTCTGTTTATAATAAATGATAAACTAGCAAAGTGGACAGAAGTTTGCTTTTGCGATTTTTATGTACACCACCTGACAAAAGTCTTGTCATCAATCTAAGCTGTAAGAGCAACAAATAATAACTTGACTTCTAGTTGATCATTTGAAAAGTGGCAGAAGGTAGATTTTTCTCATGAATCATCTGTTGAACTGCATCCCAATCATCACAATACTGCAGAAGACTTATTGGAACCCGCATGGACCCAAGACTCTCACAGAAATCAGTCAAGTTTGGTGAAGGAAAAATCATGACTTGGGGTCACATTTGTTATGGGGACGTGCGAGAGATCTGCAGAGTGGATGGCAACATCAACAGCCTGAGGTGTCAAGACGTTTGTGCTGCCCATTACATTACAAACCACAGTAGAGGGCAAATTCTTCAGCAGGATAGCGCTCCTTCTCATACTTCAGCCTCCACATCAAAGTTCCTGAAAGCAAAGAAGGTCAAGGTGCTCCAGGATTGGTCAGCCCAGTCACCAGACATGAACATTATTGAGCATGTCTGGGGTAAGATAAAAGAAGAGGCATTGAAGATGAATCTAAAGAATCTTGATAAACTCTGGGAGTCCTGCAAGAACGCTTTCTCTGCCATTCCAGATGACTTTATTAATAAGTGATTTGAGTCATTGCAGAGATGTATGGATGCAGTCCTCCATGCTCATGGTCATACACAATATTAATTCTATTTCCACTGCACCATGACTTTATATTCTATACTGTACATCATTTTTGTTAAGTGACAACACGGTTGTCTAAGCAAAGTCAGACCATACTGTCCTAATAAAGTCATAAAAAATCAAGGCATGATCATATTTTATTTTAATAAAATAAGCGTAATCTAGAGGCCTTTGCCTTTCATATAAACCACTTCGGATACCAAATGATCAACTAGAAGTCAAGTTATTATTTGTTGTTTCTAAAACTTGTATAGGCGACAAGACTTTTGTCAGGTAGTGCACTTTGTGAATTTTATGATATCTGTGATATCAATGACCCTTGTGACACCAATAGCTCGAAGCAAAACAAGGTTTAGAGTCAAAATAGATCATAAAACAAGCAATTCATTTGTGACTCAATGAGGGCAAGTCTAAACCGTGAGCTAATTGACACTTTCACTGTGGATGTTTTGTGAGTGCCGTGGTGCTCTGGCCAAGTGTATGATTCAGAAATGTTAAAAGAGGCCTCCCTTGTTGCTTTTACATTTTTCACTGCAAGCTGGCTCATGCCAGGGTGATCTTGTCTCAAGAGGTAAAAGCTTTGTTAGGACCTTGCTATTCATAAAATGTGTTTATGGTAATTATCAAAGACAGGTTATGATTTGTGTCAAGAACACTAGATAAATCGAGCTATCGCTGATGCCACATTATAATATACGGGTGGTGTTGCATTCAGAAACTTTTGTGAACTGGTACAATTAATACCAGGCATAAAAGAGTATATAATATAATACAATTGTATTCTATATTAATATAATTCTTATACTTAATAAATTACTAGACATAATAAACAAGAAACATAACAACTTTAAAAATAATAATAATAATAACTAGGCCCACACGGAATCTGCGCGCGCAGAATTCCACAGATTTTCTGCAGATTTTCCGCAGATTTTTAGCCCATCATCAATTCTGTTTATTTACTTACAGTTAAATATTTACAGTTAATCTAATTGGATTTGCATTTTAAACATTAAATAAAAGTTAAAAAGATAGTATTTTTTATTTCACATATTAAGTTTCTAGTTTCTAGTTTTACCAAAATAGCAAAAAACGTCCGCAGATTCCATCTGGCCCTAATAATAACCCAGCATTATATAGCAGTAGGTGGCGCAGTAGGTAGTGCTGTCGCCTCACAGCAAGAAGGTCACTGGTTCGAGCCTCGGCTGGGTCAGTTGGCGTTTCTGTGTGGAGTTTGCATGTTGTCCCTTCAATTTACCACAATATCATAGGCTGTTTTAAATCACATTTAGGCTTTTCTAACATCAAGAAGTCTTGTGTGGGGCCCCTAAATATTTTCTTTTAAGAGGTCCTTGGGGAAAAAAAGGTTGAGAACCACATTATCTTAATAAAATGTCATATATTTAATGTCATTTTAAACCTCCCCCAACTGGAACAAATAGACTAAGGTTCCACAGGCATTAACCAGGTGCCATTTACTGCTTTTCCTATTGCTGGTTCGTTTGATGAGACATAAGAACCAGTTTTCTTTCCCAAAGGCTAAAGAACCACACCAGAGACAGGTCTGACATCATTGAATACTGTACATCTCATCTTTCAATGCTAGCACAGAGGTGCCAAACACAAACACACCACCAACAATGGCAGATGCTGTCTTGCTATTAACGTTCATGGCTGTACAGACCAACACAGACTCAGTGGAAATATGTTGAATTCAATTTTATTTATAATGCACTTTAAAACAACAAAGTTGACCAAAGTGCTAACAATAAAGGGAAAAACAGAGTTTAATACATACTTTAAAATACAAATAAAATAAAATAAACCAAATAAAAATGAAATATGAATAAAATATTAACATCTCATGCTGTGCTAAAGGCCAAGTTGATATGTGTGCACATTGATTCAGCTTACATTTTTGTGAAACCGCAAAACATACTGTGTAAAATGAATGATTTAGGGCAGTATGACACCAGCAACTTTTGTTCCTTTGCGCACTAATGATTTTACAGAAAATATTATTGATGAATAAAGGATTTTTTTCTGTAGTTTTTTGTACAACAAATACATAATAAAAAATAGTACTTTGCACAACCCCAAATAAATGCCACTTAAGGGAGTCTGATATTTGTAATTGAATGTGTTTACCTCTCCTAGATAGTTTAGCACCTTTAATGATAAAGTGGTTTCTCTGTGATTACAATCAAGTGAACTACTTTTACTGCTATATAATGCTGCTTGTTATCATTATTTAAAAAAAAAATGTTTTGTTTATTATGTCTAGTATATTGGTATATTATTATTAGTATATTAAAGTATTATATTTTAATTTATTCCTTTGTGTACTAAGGCTGGTATTTATTGTATTTGAGGACAAAAGTTTCATAACATACCACCGCAACACCACCCCTATATTATAATGTGGCATCAGCAATAACTCGATTCATCAAGTGGTCTTGACACAAATCATAACCTGTCTTTGATAATTATCAAACCACTTTTTGTTAATAGCATGTTCGTATCAATGCTTTTACCTCTTGAGACAAGATCACCCTGTCATGAGCCAGCTTGTATTGAAAAATGCAAATGTTCTATTGCATCTGCTCTATTGCGAAAAAAAAAAAAAAAAAAAAAAGCTGACATGCACCACTTTACCAAATAATTAGCATTTAGTTTGAGCACTTTAGTGTGCAAGAATGCCTCAAAACTGCTGTGTTTTGCATATTTGACTGAAACTCCTTCTACCCTGCAGGGTTTGAAGCAGAAAGCTAATAGTACTATGAAGATTTGATTAGATGACACATCTATATGGACAACTATCTATATGGACAACTTTTCTGGCGTGGTCAGTTTGCTCGGTAACTCACTTTGTACGGTGTTGTACTTGCAGAGCGCACGGGTTTGAGAAAATCACAACAAAACTCAGGTTGCTGTGCACTTTTCTCCGACATTTGCTTTTGAAAACACCATTGGTTGGGTTTTGGGTTTTGGTTAGCGGTCACTAGTGGTCTATATAACAAGCTCCGCCTTCTTGTATAGGAAGGACATCTGCCTAAAATGTACAACAAAATGCACCATAAGTAATGTATTTCAAATTGACAAAAATGTTGACAGCACCCTGGATTTATCATCTGAAACGTGCAACAGAATGCACCCAAAGCAACATTATAGGGTTATAGGTTATATAGTTCTACATTCGCATCCAAACAAGGCAAATCGAATGTGTTTATGCCAACGCAATCTCACAGCAATTTAGTGGCTTATTCGTATGAAGTCGATCTAATCCTAAATTTAATTTGTACAATTAGTATGATTTGCTTGTCCTCTAATGATGATGATGTTTAAGGCTGAATTTGTACGAATTAGCCACTAAACTGACAAAACGTAAAATACTTACGTTTTCTCGTATTATCAAATAGAACAACTGAAAAAAAAAACTTGTATTATGTATTATGCATTTCAGGCCAGTAGTTGTGGATGTGATTTTATAAAAATAAAAAGTATGTCTCTGCACAAATTTGGTCTAATAGTCAAGCATTGTTTTGGCTGTCAAATATTCTGTATCAAACACACATAGATGTAACACACGTGCATATGATGTCATCATAACATAGTCTCATTTTCAAAAACCTTTACACTGAAAGTTTGTGCATTCAGACCCCCAAATCAATTTGAGATTTTTTTTACACACAGGTAATGTTTACTAAAGACATGAAACCATTAATTTTGTCCACTGAAAAATCATTTATACACTGTAAAAAATTTATGTTAATTAGCAGGTTCCGTATTTTGCTATTAACAAGTGTTTACCATTTATTTACGGTTGTGAATTGCATTACAGTTTAACAAAGTGACTTTTATTGACATTCATTTATTAATTTTGTTTTCGGCTTAGTCCCTTTATTATCTGGGGCCAATTTCAATTCACCTATAGCGCATGTCTTTGGACTGTGAGGGAAACCCAAACGAACATGGAGAGAACATGAAAACTCCTCTCAAAAATGTCAACTGACCCAGCCGGGGCTTGAACCAGCAACTTTCTTGCTGTGAAGCGATCGTGCTACTGTGATAACCTGATTGTATAGATTTATTTTATGCAACGTATTGTTGTACATTTATTTCTTCCGATTTATAAGAAAATGTAATGTTATTTTTCTAATATTGTTAAAATATCTATTAGTTAATCGGCACTTTAAATGAAGAGAAATAAGTATTATGTGCGTTTTTAATTTTTTTATTATTATTTTTGTTACCGCACATGCGTCATGACATCACTGCACGCGCCAGTAGCGGGGGCGCCAATGATGCTCTACATGCTGAGTGAAGAGTAAATGAAGACGTCACGAGAGCGCTTGTCTGCAGTGTTTTATTTCTTTATTCTTTAAAACTTCATTTCAGAAGTACTACACTAACAGCTGTGCCACCGTGACGCCCCCTTTTATTGACATTTTAGTTTGAAATAATGTGATGTATTTGAAATAGTATATAGAGAAATAGTCTGTAAAATAACAGAAAATGTACTGGCAGTTTATTACAAGGTTTTTGTGGTGTAATTTTAAACACCAACCCAGACAATATATAAACTATTAAAAATGTTCATAAAAGTCACTTTTTGAAACATTTCAAGGTTAAAAGTTGTTGGAAGAAAGATCAAGGTCCCATAATGCAATTCTAAAGCATGAATAAATGGGGAAAAATAAAAAGAATCACAAAATACGAAAAGCAAACAAAGATTTAGCAAAGAACTCTTTCAGGCGCTTTGGGTAATGATGTGTTAGCTCAGGATGTAAGAGCACAGACTACTGAATGGAGAGGTTGTTGGTTCAAGTCCCGCTTGAGGTGGTGTGTTCAGAGCTGCGGTTCCAGAGACCATGAGCATGTGGTTTATATCACACCAAAGACAAAAAAGGTGTCTAAATGAATGAAGGAAACAACAGATGTGTGTTCTTCATCAGATGACCCCTGACAACTATTTATGATGATGTGTTTAAGGATTTGAAACTTATAAGAAGCATGACATTTTTTCAGTGTTGCTGTTGACATGCTTGCTATGCCTTTTTACAGTACATTTTGACCATGATTTTAGACATGTCATTGATGACACTGTAACAATAGATTTATACGTAACAAGAAGTCTTGTCAGGCTTTTTCATTTGATGAAATGCAGTACATTGGAAATAAAAAATAAAAAAAGTTCCTGTTTCCCAGAAATATTCAGTAGTCTTCATTCCAAGTTTGGATATTTTTAGGCTATATCATGATCAGAGTTTTACAAGACTTTTTATAAGGGTTTTTAGGGTATCCCATGCAACTGAATTTTACAAAATAAACCCAAAATAAGCACTTAAACATAAACCGTTTAGTAAAATAGTTTAGTACAACCAGTGAAACAATTTCGTTTACAACAGTCATTTATTCATTTTCTTTTCGGCTTAGTCCCTTATCCAGCATAGCCAACTTATACAGCATATGTTTTACGCAGCGGATGCCCTTCCAGCCGCAACCCAACATATAAATTGTCCTGTGTAAAAATGTTTGCTGATTGACTGATGAATGCAGGGAAAGAGCCACAAGTTGGAGTTTCTGATAAACATTTGTATTTACTTCTGCACACACTTCTTTACACACTATGTGTTCAGTCTTTACCTCTATATTTTAAAGCAAAGGTTACTTTAGTCTTTTGATTGTTTCTGCTGATGAAAGTTGGTTGTTGAAGTTTTTTTTTCTTCTAGGGTAGGATAGGACAGTGGAGATTATGGACACAAAAGCATTGAGAATGAAGAGAGCAAGGAAAAGGTTTGGCAAAAGATCTTGTGGTGGGAATCCAACTCTGGTCTATGTGAGCACCTCAGTGCTACTGTATGTGTCGAATTACTAACCACTAGGCTATTGGTGCTAGCCCCTGCAGGGCTTTTAATCCAGATTTAAGTGTTGAATCTCAAGGTTGTACCTGAACGCCCATTTAGATTCCTTGCATTATCCTGTCCTCTTGTTTACAGGTATTTGCCTATCATTGACGTTCAGCCATTTTGGGCCATGGTTACCTTTGGTTTGGCCCGCCATCTGAAAAGAGAGGGAGAATGATTGTTGGTTGGGGTGAATGCCTTTGATAGTGATCGTCATGTCGAATTTAATGTATTTGTTTGTTTAATTGAGGAGCTACAAAAAAAAGTCAACTAAAATGAAATGTTTCATATGAATCAGACTTTTAAAATGTAAATACTGTCACTTGATAGATAGAGGACAATGCACAAGACATCAGTAAGCAAATCAAGGCTAAGACAGGAGCAGCTCGACTAGTGTATATTGAGCTCCATTGTGTTATAAATGGGATTGTTTATGTTTTTACTTTAATAAGCTAATTATAAACGCATCATCATTTAATATGTTTGAACTTTTTCTAGTTATTTTTAAATAATAACCAAACAAATGAGCAAATTTAATGTAATACGGTTTGGTATATTTAAATTCGGCCCACAGCCCTCAATCAAGTTTGGTTTTTGGCCCTTTTTAAGAAAAAGATTGGGCACCCCTGCATTAGACGCATTCATTAAAATGGCTTTCTACTGTATACAAACTCACTGTAAACTGAATTGATGCAGACACCAAAGATGAAAATTACATGTCAAAGCAGAACATGTTTTGTATGCTGGACTTTGACAAGTCATTTACTTTACAAGCATTAATTCCCACATTCACTCATATGCTCTGTAGATGGCCATGACCACACCTGACTGGTCCAGGTTAAGTCAGGTTTATGAGTGAAAAGGGGCCTCAATCACACCTTTTCTCAGAGTTTGTTGGCCCAGCCCTTTGACTCAGCCTGGAGACTCTGAGACAGAACAGGACGTTTCAGTTATCATCCGAATAATTAATGGCACTCCTATGGGAAAACTCTTTCCAAAAGAATTGTATTGGGGGCTTTTTCTTTCCAAATTAGAGGCCTGCATAACCACTCCTGCAAATTCAAAGTTATGCTAACACATCACTTACACCAGCAAACATTGGTAATGTTTCACATTGAACATAAAATTGTATCATGATGAGCTATGTGCTGTGCAAGGACTTTAGGAACATTCCTCAGCTTGTACGGACAAGAATCACTACATGTCTGCAAAGCTTCAATATGAGAAGTTTGAAGGCAAAGCCAGCAGCAATTATAACAAAGTCAGGTAGAATTGTAATCTATCCTTCCAATTTTACACAAAAAATAATGATTTTGCTGCTTGTTCAAACTACTTACATAAAATAAGCTGAAACAACACAATTCTGAAGATGTTTTGGGGAGACCTTAGTTGTTTTATGTTTAATCAACTTAAATTTGTTAAGTGAACTTAATCGATTTTGTTAGGACAACATGAATGCTGCATTTTTTACACACTCAAAGAATTATTTTAGCTGCTTGTTCAAACTACTAATTTAAAATGAGCTGAAACAACACAATTCTTAATTGTTTTTTTTTTTTTTTGGGAGTGGGGGGGGGATGCAACTTAATAGTTTTATGTTCAATCCACTTAAATTTGTAAAAGCAACCAAGTTAACCAGATTGATTTGTGTTGGGAAAACATGAAAGAATTACTGTAAGTGAAACCCAGCACTTTTTACAGTGTAGTGTAGGGTACCTTTACATGACAATAATGCACAACCAAAACTGAGTTTTTGAATAGTACTGTATTGTGATATCAGACCAAAAGTTGGCAATGTTTTTCAGTAAAGAAACTAAACGTGCCCATACAGTTGCCTGTAGACTGAACACTTATTATGCGTTTCTGCATGACATCATTGTTTTCACAAAATTCTGTTTTTGTAATTTAAGGAGATCAGATTAGTATCATTTTTCAAAACCTTGCATATTGAAACCAGTATTTAAAAGTTAGCATTTTCATTCCCCCAAAATGCTGTTGTGCTAATGAACAGGGGTCATATTACAGAAAGATCCTAACTTTAAAATGAAAATCATATGCTATCTATTTGGTAATCTCAGTTAAAACCACATGTAGTACAAAAGATGTTACAGAACAGCATGTCATAAGTGCATTTTCATATCTTAACTACAGCTAGGAAGGTGGAATTACTGAAACATAAATGACAAAACTTTAGGGCAACTTTAGGACAGCTGACTCATAAATTCAAAAATATTTGAAAGCTAATGCAAAAAAGCCCACTTATAATGACTTTACGATTATGGATGATTGAAAGTAAAGAACGGAGTTGCTTAATGGTAGAAAGACCCTGAGAATGTGTTGCATTTCAATAATAAAACAAAAGTTATTGAAGACTGCTCAACAACATGATATTACAACCCAACCAACAAAGTGTCAAAGAGCTTTACAGTTATAGTGCAAGTGAACAATGCCGTATGATTTCTGTAACGTTATCTCACGGCAATTCAATACTTTTTGATTTAGTGGCTAATTAGCACATGCAGGGGCGGATTTAGTGATTTTGGGGCCCTAAGCAATTCCAGCCATGGGGCCCAAAAAGTTGAAAAATGCACATTTTGTACTTTAATATTTTTTTTATTATTATTATTTTGCTGTTTTTTCTTATATCATTCGATCACCTTTTCTACATTTTATCTTGATGCAAATAATAATAACATGTAAAGCGCCTTGTAAAACCTTTGAAACAATTAGTTTTTTTTAAATGAATTTACAACAAAAATAATAAATGAATAATTTTGTTTTTAAAACTATGGGCCCTATCATACACTCGGCGCAATAAGGTGCAAGACCTGTTTGGTGTGATTTATTGCTATTTTCAGACCAACACAACCCTAATTTTCCAGCTTTGTGCCACATTGTTTAAACAATAAATCTATTTGCGCCACCTTGTGGACTCATGGGTGTTCCGGTCTAGAAAGTGTGTTAAGGTGCGTTGTTGGCGCTTGCTATTTTGAGAAACTGAAATAGACTGTGCTATTGACCAGCTGAAATCAGGTCTAAAGTCCAGCGCAGAGCGCGTTTGTTGTCCACCTTAAACACCTACACATTGCTTAATACACACAGGATGTACAGCAATACACAAATATCTTTACAAATGAAAAAGAATTAAAGGATTAAAATATTACAAAATTTATTATTTTCTACATAAATATAAAAACCACTGGCTCCAGACCTTCTTCATCTCAGGGGCTTTTTTCAGTTTATTCATAATAATTTGCTTTTGTATAATGTTATTATTAGTAGTAGTATTATTTATTATATGCATATTTATATTTGTTATAATAAAAACAAGCTTAGATTTGTCCGCCTGTCTGGTTTTGGAGACGTATGTGTCACCATATGGGGCATAAGAATAGGACATGTGCTTGGATATAACTCAGTTTTTGACCACACTTCGTTAATATTGTTCATTTATACATTTGCTGGAAATTAGAACTGAATTTAGAAATAGTTTTGAAACAGTTTGTTTGCACTTAACAAATAAAATTAAATATGTAGGCTAATGGATGTCTTCAGTGGAGTGGAGTAAAGTAAAGAATAAAAGTATAGTAAAGAGAAAGTAAGAGGCTGAATGGAGGAGGCTCATTCTGTATCCTCGCTGCAGATGGTCTGTTTAACTGTTTTCTTGCTAGTGAAACGTTCAGTTTTTCCACTTACAAAGTCTGCCAAATTAAATAGCAAATGTGCCACGGCGCGACCTAACTGACCTTTAAAGGGAATGTGAGATGAGACTCTGATTGGGTTAATGCATGTTATGCTCAAAACACACCCATAACTCATTAAGAGAATAAGCATAACCCTGTTAGACCATGTGCCGGGGCCTTAAAATAGCAAAAATGAATTGAGACACACCCTTAATGCTTTTGCTCCATGCGCTTTAGACTTTGCACCTAGATCATTAAAATTGAGGCCTACATTTTTATTGATTTCACTGCTGGACTGGTCCATGATTGAAGGTGGGGGACCCTCACCATACAAAATATGATAGAATTATATATATTATATATAGTTTAGGCGACGCAGTGGCGCTGTAGGTAGTGCTGTCGCCTCACAGGAAGAAGGTCGCTGGTTCGAGCCTCAGCTGGGTCAGTTGGCGTTTCTTTGTGGAGTTTGCATGTTCTCCCTGCGTTCGTGTGGGTTCGCTCCGGTTTCCCCCACAGTCCAAAGACATGTGGTACAGGTGAATTGGGTAGGCTAAAATTGTCCGTAGTGTACTGTATTAGTGGGAATGAGTGTGTGTGGATGTTTCCCAGAGATGGGTTGCGGCTAGAAGGGCATCTGTTGCGTAAAAACTTGCTGGATAAGTTGGCGGTTCATTCTGCTGTGGCGACCCCAGATTAATAAAGGGACTAAGCTGAAAAGAGAATGAATGAATATATCATTTATACGTATCATTTATACTTCATTTACAGTTGCAATCAGAATTATTAAACCCCCTTTGAATTTTTTTTTCTTTTTTAAATATTTCCCAAATAATGTTTAACAGAACAAGGAAATTTTCACAGTATGTCTGATAATATTTTTTCTTCTGGAGAAAGTGTTATTTGTTTTATTTCGGCTAGAATAAAAGCAGTTTTTAATTTTTTTAAACCTATTTTAAGGTCAAAATTATTAGCCCCTTTAAGCTATATATTTTTTCAATAGTCTACAGAACAAACTATCATTATACAATAACTTGCCTAATTACCCTAACCTGCCTAGTTAACCTAATTAACCTAGTTAAGCCTTTAAATGTCACTTTAAGCTGTATAGAAGTGTCTTGAAAAATATCTAGTAAAAAATTATTTACTGTCATCATGACAAAGATAAAATAAATCAGTTATTAGAGATGAGTTATTAAAACTATTATGTTTAGAAATGTGTTGAAAAATTGTTCTTTCCGTTAAACAGAAATTGGGGAAACAATTAAACAGGGGGGCTAATAATTCAGGGGGTTGAATAATTCTGATTGCAACTGTATAACTTCTAGTTATACTTCAATCTCATCCCCCAATGAGGAATAAGTTTAGGTGTGGGGTTTGGGGGCATGTCTCCTTTAAAAATTCCTTTTTAAGAATTAATGACTTTTCTGACTATATGTAAAATGGTTGCATTTCAGTGAGATCGAGAAATGTTTTTTGTTCATTCATTTTGCTAGGCTAACTCATTACCGCACAGTATTGGCTGCTGCTTAGTAACAGATCTGAAAGTTGATTGTCAAACTTGATGACACAATTTATGATTTCCAAATGAATACGATACAATTGTGTTAGATAAGAGAATCATAAATAAGAATTGCTACTTATCACAATAGCGGCTTACTGTGGTTAAAATTGTCACCACAAAGTTACAAGGTCGCTGGTTCAAGTCCCGGCTGGACCAGTTGGCATTTCTGTGTGGAGTTTGCATGTTCTCCCCGTGTTGGCGTGGGTTTCCTCTGGGTGCTCCGGTTTCCCCTATATGCACTATAAGTGTATTAAATTGGCCCTAGTGTATGATTGTGTGTGTGAATGTGAGAGTGTATGGGTGTTTCCCAGTACTGAGTTGCCAGAAGGGCATCCGCTGCATAAAACATATGCCAGAATAGTTAGCAGTTTATTCCGCTGTGGTGACCCCTGATAATCAAGTGACTAAGCCGAAGAAAAATGAATGAATGAACTTATCACAATAAGAATTGTTTCTGTAATATGAATTTGCAAAAAAAAATCCTCATTTAATGTACTATATTGTAAGTTAAGACCTAAGATCAGAATGTTTCTGTTATACACCCTCTGATCAATAATGCAAAATTATTATTTATTTTTTGTAAATACCTATGGTCCTTTTACTCACACAAAGATCGGTTTTACAGTATCAGAACAAGCTGTTCTCATTCTATTGACTTTCATGAATACTCTTTTCAAAGCGCACTCTTTCCACAAGTGTTTCTTTAGCAAAGAGCATCAACCCTCACTCTGATCTACACAATAACTAAAAGTGCACACAAAGTACACGTTGTTATTTTTTTAATACAGTATAGAACATTTTTTTCTCTTCATTTATCCGTATCATGTAATAAGAACTGGGAAACTGAGACTGATTTGCAAAACCTGTTTAAAAGCGACTCCACCCAGTAGTAAATGTTGTTTCATTTCACAAAGACAGTTATTTCATGAGGCCATGTTTTCGTGAATGGTTGTAACCATATTTGGAAATTAATCTCAAAGGCTTGGGTGTGGAACAGAAAAGGGTGTGGTTTAAGGGGTGTGGCCTAGAGGGGTAGGATCCCACTTTCTCACAAGTGATTGGTGGGCTTTCGTGAAAAGGAAAATATCCTGTGTCTCAACATGATGAGTATGATTATGAATATGTTTGAGCAAGCACACAGCTCTCAGATTTCATCTTAAGAGCTGCTTTTACTTTCAACAGAATCCTAAATCTTGCAAGATACAGATGTCAAGAGTAAAATTAGGAAAAATGGGTTTTCATATTGAAATAAAAGACAAAAATGAAGTAAAATGTAAACACCGCAGTAAATGCTGTCATTTATCTATGCATGAGGGAATTCTCATAGAATGGCAATTACTGTATATAGTATCATGAAACAAATCCAAATGAAAAAGCCTAAATAAAGCAAGAATATTTTCCATTTTAAGATTGTACAAGCTTGCTTTCAATGTAAACTCTGTAAATGGAGACGAATTTAGAAAAAACTGTCAAAAAAGGCAACATGTGGAAGCTGTGTAATAAATTACAGCCAAATGATCATGTAAAAGTTTAACGGTGGAAGCTACAACCCAGTGTACAAGACAGTAAAAAGACACTCTGGGGAATACATGCATTAAGAAATCACTATCTGGATCAATTTCAAGAATTATTGACAATTTTGAGCCCCACCTAAATTACAGCTTTCATGTTCAGACAGTGAGGAACACAAACGCAATGACTAACCCATCAACAATTCACTTTTCTTTGTTGCACAGTTTGATGATGCCACATAAAGCCTGAATTAAGCTGAGGGCACAATGTATGCTTTATAGTTCTGCATGACGCTGTATTACTCCAGTGAGATCTTGAGTAAACCTCGACCCCCGAAAAATGTCTGGTGCAACTTTGAGGTGGCAAAACTCACCACCATATTGTACATTTACTTAACAGAAACAATTTTCGCCATTCAACAGACTAACTGATGGTAAATTTTAACATGATGGGTATCTTCAATGGCATATTGTCTAAACCAATACATAACTGTAAATCAATGGCCAGTTAAACTAGCATACATACAAGTCCTAAAATGGTGAACATACAAAAGATTTAAAGCCACATATGAAATGGTAAAGATCAATTCTGTCAAAGTTTGGTGTAAAATAGGGTGTGTTTGGACATACCGTTACAATTGGCTATGCTGCATGGGGTTTGTTTGTTTTTTAACTTTGTTGATTCTGTATTTGTTTAAATGCCTGAATGTAGGTCATAGGGGCCTAATTTGGCTGAATAAACGTTACTAGTGTAAGTCAATATCAATAATAATAATAACAAAACAATCTAAATGTGAAGATCAACTTTTTAACATGTTAACAGGTTAATTAATTTATTGAGTATTTTGAATGAACAACTGCAAGTAAACATGAAAACAAACATGGTAACGATATAAAAATAGTAAACATAGTGAGCATTCACAATTTAATATTTAATATCAATTGATCAATGTCATCTAATATTGACGAGTCAGTTAAATTTAAAAAATGAAGCAAGGCAAAGGAACTTTGATAGTATTTTAGTTATGAGCCTTTCACCAGTATCTAAAGGTAGTTTAACTGAATGACCAGTGTTCTTGTTTCACAATGAAAATAGTAAACTGGTCAACATTTTGGAAACATCAAAAGTTTGTTTTCTCTGTTTAAATTCCTTGGTCACCAACAGTGTTGGGGAAAGTGACTTTGGAAAGTAATGCATTACAATATTACTCTCCTAAAATGTAACTAGTTGGGTTACTTAGTTACTTTTTATGGTTATATACTTTTAAGTTACTTTTGCGTTACTTTTTTTTACTTGAGGCGTGACCTCTTTCAGAACCCGCAGGTTTTTTTTTCTTCTTTTTTTTTTTTTTAAATAGAGGAGCTCTATAACATACTGTATAACCTACACCTTTATTTACCTTAAAGAAACACATTGAAAACTAATAAAGTAGGATAATGTAATCTTCTGAGAACTTCCTGACCTAGAGCTCTACATGCAGTATTTACAGAAAGTTTAAAGCAATGTTTTTGCTGCTTTTGTACTTTTTGTCTTATTAGTGAAGTACAAACAATTTTCAAGTATACCTTTTCTTCCATGTGTTCAAAATAATGAACACATTCTCTCATGTCAATTTAAATTCAGCAATTTACTTTTTAAAAGCTTATTAATTAAACAAAAAAGTAACAGGCATTACATTTTTTTAAAAATAACTCAATATTATTTTTTTTTAAAGTAATGCGTTACTTTACTCGTTACATAGAAAAGTAATATTATTACATAACTTGTGTTACTGGCAACGTGGTGGCGCAGTGGATAGCACTCTCACCTCACAACAAGAACGTTGCTGGTTCGAGCCTCACGTGGGTCAGTTGGCATTTCTGTGTGGAGTTTCCTCCAGGTACTCCGGTATCCCCCACAAGTCCAAAGACATGTGGTACAGGGGAATTGGGTAAGCTAAATTGTCCGTAGTGTATGTGTGTGAATGAGAATGAATGGGTTTTTCCCAGTGATGGGTTACAGCTGGAAGGGCATCCGCTGCGTAAAACATATGCTGGATAAGTTGGCGGTTCATTCCGCTGTGGCAACCCCAGATTAATAAAGGGACTAAGCCGAAAAGAAAATGAATGAATGAATAAACTCACGTTACTTGTAATGTGTTACCTCCAACACTGATCACCAATACTGAATTTACTACATCATAAATACAATACAACCTTTATACTTCCAAAACAATTCCACGTGAATATATTTCAAAATATAATTTATTCTTATGATTGTAACACTGAATTTTCACCATTATAGTTTTAAGTGTCACGATACTTAAAAAATCATTTAAATACAGTGGTCTGATGCTCATGAAACCCTTATTATTGTATGAGTTGTGCTACTTCAAACTGTATTTTTGTGTAAACTCTTACTAAAAAAAATGTTTGACTATCAAGAACAATAAACATTGACAGTAAAAGTAGTTACAAATGTTACGAAATATTTCATTTCTAATACCTACCATTTGTGAACCTTATATTCATATATATTTTAACAAAGCAGCAAATCAACATTGCCTATTTTTATTGTATATTTGATATAATAATAGCAACCTGGCTGAGCAGAAGAGACTTAATGTCTCCAAACCTTTGACAGATGGTTCTGCTAGGGAAATGTTTACAACCATGAAAGCATTTCAAATATTTATTGAAAGTTTGATCATTAGGAAAGCAAACACGCAAGGTAAATTTCAAACCAGTTTCACGTGATCAACCTGCACATGTTACACTTACCTGTTTTTTTAATCACAAATATAGCTTCTGGGGCTTCAAGACCTCTTATATCTCACAATCCAATGTACATTTTGTAAGTTGTACTACTCGATTGGTTGCATTGCATGAATTAAAAGGAAATACTTGGGTGAAACTCATCACCCCCAACATCTGATAGTATCACTGTTTTGACCAATGGATTAACAATGGGCTAAACCAGTTTAAGAAAGAAAAAAAAAAGCACTGGGGGCCAAAATAGCACACAAGCAATGTTTGTTAAAAGAGTGCGACCACTCCTGAATTTTTACAAAGAAATATGCCTGCTTTTCCTCTTGCTTCCCTGCTAATGTGCTAATGTCAATAAGCCTGACAGAATCTCTTTCTGCTGTACTTGGTCAGACTCAGATATGTCCACTTTAGAAGCAAGACTGGAGTTCGAAATCATTTAAACATGATACGGGTGACCGTGACATGCTAACAAAAGCAGCACGCGTTGCTAAATAATGCCACCTAAGGACAGGTACAAAAATAAGCACGCTGCTCTTGCAGCCACTGCACACTGCTGTGAGCTCTGACACTCACCTCATAAAATTCAAATCTCACACGATAATGAAAACTATGCTGCACACATTCACATTTGTGCAGTGTGTTTTATTAAGATAATAAAAATCTACTTTGCATGCAACAGCGTCAGCCCTCTGGGAACCACAGAACAAGGTGGTGAAGCAGTGTCCGTGACAGAGCCATTGAAGTGAGAGAACAGAAGCTTGATTGTTTGACTGGAAAGAGGAGCCTGCGGGTCACAATGGCTTCCAGGATGAGCGCCAAGTCTCAACATTCAAGCTCTTGATCAAATATTCCTCTATTTAATAACCTGCATTGCACTTAAAGCAAACTGAGGGCCCCATACCTCTGTGAATCATAAAATATTTATGGAGTTGTATGGTTTGCATTTAGTTAATGTCATCTGATTATGTAAATAAGAGGGGCTTTAATTTACAGAAAATTCTGAGTTGTAGTACATGCAAGAAGAGGGTGTGTGGAATTTCTACGAGTTTAACCTTGTTTTTCTACTCGGTTTCTCTCTTAATTTCTCTGCTTTACGTGAGTATGCATGTGCATCTAAGGCAGGGTGTGGCTGAACATTCTCCCATACCAGCCCAGCAAGATGGGCGTATGTATCACTTAGACAGGGGCAAAAGGCAGGACAGAAGCCTCAGGCAGAAAGGGGATTGGCCAGATGAGTCCCTCCCATGAGGTACGAGGTATAAAAGCCACTGCACTGCTTGAAGAAGACACTCAGAGGGATTTTACTTTCCTCTTAGTGAGCTCTCCTGCTCCAGGTCTCTGTCTCATCCTGCTCTTTTTCTGATCCTCACCCCCTCATAAACGAACAGAAGCCATGTCTACTTCGATCAAAACCTACAGCAGTAGTGGAAGCATGAGCGGTGGCATGGGCAGTGGCATGGGTGGTGGCGGAATTAGGAAGAATTTTTCTAGCATGTCAACCAGTGCAGTACCAATGGGCAGCAGGAGCTCAGGGTCCTTCCGTCGCTCTGGTGGTGGTGGTGGTGGCGGCTTTGGAGCAGGATCTGGAGGAAGCTTCAGCTACAGCATGGGTGGCGGTGGCGGTGGTGGTGGCAGTGGCTTTGGAGGAGGATTCGGAAGTGGTGGAGGATTCGGCAGTGGTGGAGGATTCGGCAGTGGTGCAGGATTCGGTGGTGGTGCAGGATTTGGTGGTGGAGCAGGATATGGGGGTGGAGCAGGATTCGGCGGTGGACTTGGTGGAGGGTTTGGTCCTGGCGGTGTGGTACCCATCACAGCTGTCACAGTCAACCAGAGCCTTCTAGCCCCACTGAACCTAGAGATCGACCCCAACATCCAAGTTGTCCGCACCCAGGAGAAAGAGCAGATCAAGACCCTCAACAACCGCTTTGCTTCCTTCATTGACAAGGTTAGTTTTTCTTTTTAAAAATACACAGCTCCACAATACAACAATCTAATACAATTTGGTGACTTTTCGGAACTTGTGTTTTCATGCTCACATTTTGGGGGCCCTGGCCATTTAATATTAAACAGCCAGTCACTAGCGCACACAGAAATCTCACATTGCAGTATAAGATTAGCAGGCATTGCATATGCCATCATTTTCCTTTATTAACACTAAACATCAGTCAAGCAGTCTACATCTTAGCGGAGGCTCGTGTTGTTTTCTTAGTATGCAATTGTTCTTAGGCAGTGAGGTTGAGTTTGGAAACCCAAGCCAGGTAAGATCCAATGACTTGGCCATTCCAAATAAGGGCATAGATCAAGTTTGCCATCTATCCCTATGGTAGCAGTAAAGTATGGTGTGTGTGTGTGTGTGTGTGTGTGTGTGTGTGTGTGTGTGTGTGTGTGTGTGTGTGTGTGTGTGTGTGTGTGTGTGTGTGTGTGTGTGTGTGTGTGTGTGTGTGTGTGTGTGAGTGAGCATATTATTTATAATTTGAAATAGCCATAGATGTTTGATTGAGGTAACTTCATGTAGGTCCTAAAAATCACTTCAGTAATTGCCTACACAAAGCTAGTTTCCTGTTTGTATTCTTTGACATCTTTGGGGAATTCACAATGTAACCACACCTAGTAAATTTTGCCCCCTACCCCCTTAGATTTATATCCAGTTATTATGATTCTGACAAGAGATATGATCAGCAATGATGTAGCTCATATATCTCCACTGATGTCATTGATGCTTTGTTTTTTCATGTGAGTCCTGCAAGTTCAAAGTCATTTTGTGGTTGTGCACACAATTTCTTGCATGCTGTAGATCTGCAAGAGGGCGGGTACAGTTAGCACCCTGAGGGTAAGGTGTGCCATTTCATCTCTGTTTAGGCTTGCCACTTGGCACAGTTCTCCTAGGAGCCTCACCTTTATGCCAGGAGGGAAACATTGTTTTGGGAGCATAAATTGGAGCTTGAAGAGTCTGAACATGTTATGTGGTGTCATTTGAGGTTTACATTTCATTAACAGGGAGTGCCCATATTAAAAGGACAGTTATTCCATCACAGGAGTACTAGCCAACTAGGCATGACACATAAGCTAATACATTTTTATGGGGACATCCATCATAGGTGTGTCATGTCAAGTCTTGTTTTGCACTAAGAGGTGTGATTGATAATTACTGTGGAAGATACATCTTGTTGATTATCAAAGATCACTCATACCTTCTTTTCCTAACAAAACAACTTATTCAAATCCTCCATTGCTTTATCTTTAACACAGGTGCGCTTCCTGGAACAGCAGAACAAAGTACTCGAGACAAAATGGAGTTTATTGCAAGAACAGACCACCACCCGATCCAACATCGATGCCATGTTCGAGGCCTACATCGCCAACCTGCGCAGACAGCTTGACGGACTTGGCAATGAGAAGATGAAGCTAGAAGGAGAGCTGAAGAACATGCAGAACTTGGTGGAGGACTTCAAGAACAAGTAAGAAGCTGTGCAAGAACATATTTAGAGGCTATGAGCTACATTATGTGTTGGTGGTATAATTTGACAAACCTTGTGCTAAAATGGAAAACCTTTCTTTGCAGATATGAAGATGAAATCAACAAGCGTGCCGCAGTGGAAAATGAATTTGTCCTGCTCAAGAAGGTAAAACCTTCATCTGCTGTGTTGATTTTTATTTACTACTTTCACTTCAGTCAAAAGAGTCCTATACTGAGGTCTGTGCATGCTTTCATAGGATGTCGATGCTGCCTACATGAACAAGGTTGAGCTTGAGGCCAAGGTTGACTCCCTTCAAGATGAAATCAACTTCCTTAGGGCCATCTTTGAGGAGGTGAGCGTTTGATGGAGCTATATTACCACTGACATGCAAGTTTTAGTTGTTAGCTGTATCTAAATGCCAGATACCCTCACCTTGCCATTTTAGGAGCTGCGTGAACTCCAGTCACAGATCAAAGACACATCAGTCGTTGTGGAAATGGACAACAGCCGCAACCTGGACATGGATGCCATTGTTGCTGAGGTCCGCGCTCAGTATGAAGACATCGCCAACCGCAGCCGTGCTGAGGCCGAGACCTGGTACAAACAGAAGGTGAGAAAGACTTAAACAACACACCAACATTGCTTTAATTGTACTTAACTGACAGGTCCTAATAACACTGTCTCTCTTTTCACCTAGTTTGAGGAGATGCAGTCCTCTGCTGGTAAATACGGAGATGACCTTCGTAGCACCAAGGCTGAGATTGCTGATCTCAACCGCATGATCAGCAGACTTCAAAATGAAATCGAAGCTGTCAAGGGACAAGTAAGTAGCTTGTTATTCTGTGGATGCCTTTGGATCAGTTTTCAGTCTATATTGCCAACCAAATCCTTAATCTGTACTAAATGTACTTTCAATGATAAGTTAAGGACAGTAATAATGTAAAAGTGTCTCTGAAAACTGAAGTTGGAATGTCCTCTTTGAATTGCTCAGCGTGCCAACCTGGAAGCTCAGATCGCAGAGGCTGAGGAGCGCGGAGAGCTGGCAGTGAAGGATGCCAAGCTCCGCATTAAGGATCTGGAGGAGGCCCTGCAAAGAGCAAAGCAGGATATGGCGCGCCAGGTGCGTGAATACCAGGAGCTCATGAACGTCAAACTAGCCTTGGACATTGAAATCGCCACCTACAGGAAACTTCTGGAAGGAGAGGAAACCAGGTCAGACACTTTGTTTCTCAAAATGAACTATGAATAAAATCTCTTGAAATCTGTTCTATATTGACATTCATTTATATTTAACTTCATCAGAATTGCAACTGGTGGCAGTGCTGCAACTATCCACATCCAGGAGTCAAGCAGCAGCAGTAAGTTTATTATATTTTACTATCATTAGCTATGTAAAAGGCTTTATCGTCAGTGTATGTTTTTTTTGTATAACTGCATTTGAGTTGAATAAAACTAATGTGTTTGTCTGTTGTTTCACAGGCGGTGGTGGCGGCGGCGGTGGATTTGGATTCGGTGGTGGCAGTGGATTCGGTGGTGGCAGTGGATTCGGTGGTGGCAGTGGATTTGGTGGTGGCAGTGGATTCGGTGGTGGCAGTGGATTTGGATATGGTGGTGGCTCAGGGATGTCGATGGGTGGCGGCTCTGGCATGAGCATGAGTGGCGGCGGTGGCGGTCAAATGTCAATGTCCCGTTCCTCTATAGTGTCTAGTCAGAAGCGCCGCTTCTAAACCAAACACGTCCACCCAGATCCCTCCTTCCAAGAAATCCGCTACCACCTGGGCAACTCTTTTTCACCTTTTCACTCCACATTTCAATGTTTTCATACCTTTTTGATGTGTTTAACGCCCCCAAAAATGCCATGACCCAAAGAGACTTTAATGTCAAAGTGTTATATACCTGCAAAATGGCTTTTTACATTCACTGTGCTGTCTTTGATTCTTGTATCTTCTTGGCATTGCTTCTCAAACAGAGTACAACTGTCCTTTAGGGGATGCACAATGGGAAAAGAGCTAATGAGACAGACAAAGCATGGAGCTCAAGTATTTTTTCAAAGTGATTAGCTTTTGTTGCTCTGTGTCACAACATGCAAGTATTAAAGTGTACACAGAATTGTGTTTAAATGATTTCTGCAGCACTACAACAGCAACTTTTAATGTTTCTGCGGCATACTCATAGTGCAACAAAAGTTACCTTTTGAGATTATACTGCCCTCAGAAAGGAGTAAATGTCTGGCCAAATGTCAGTTACACCAATTTTTACTCTTTTTCTTTACCTGATTTTGGATGATGGGCTGATGAGCTGTTCTGTACCACATGGAAACATCAATAAATCAGGGTTATATACAATCTTTTGTCTTCAGTGGTTCTTTTATCATGCTTTTCTTTTTTTACTCAACATAGGAATGCACAAATGCAGCTTGATATCAAATATATACTTTACAATAGAAAAGCAATTTACAGTAAGGTTAATCAATGGTCCTAATAAAAAAAAACTTTTACAAAACATTTTTGAATATAAAAAAACACTTCACAAATGTCATTTAAGAGTCACAACACACAGTCAAGATAATCATTTCATTAAAACATATATGCCAAACCACTTACTATAGCGTTTCTTTTGCTAAATGCAATATCCCTTTTAATCCCTTTATTGTAATGACAGGAAAGTTGTATCACTCTTTATATTATGACCCATATCTTTAATTCATACTTGCACACACAGCATTCATTTTTATAGACAAATACAGAAAACATTCCTTGAAGGAAGTAATGGTTTTTTCAAGGGACAAAGTTGTAAGACCAACATTAATAAAAATATACACAAATTAGCATATAATAATAAGAGTTGGACAAAAGTGGGAAGTAATTTAAGACTGTGGGGAACAAATATCCACCACCCTTCTTAATACGGATTATGTTGTTAGGACATAATAAAACGGTGCACACGTCTTCTCACCTCATGATTAGAAAAGTCAGCATAAAAACAAATGATGGTAACAAAACAAAAGTAACAACAGTTCAGAGAGTTCAACATCGCTGTTAAATGTACACATGTTAAACATTTGTTAAATAGACGCTACCGACCAGTGACCACTATTCAAACGCGTTCCCATAGGACCTAAAAACCACACCTGACCAGGCAGTGCCAAAATATCACGTTACAACAGGCAGACTGAGCTTCCATTCAATGAGGGTTAACCTGGCAGGTCAGTCAGTATTACTCAAACATCTTGAAGGACAATTCTGTTGTTGTTTAAGTGGATATAAATCTGATAGCAATTGCCCTGTGAAAGATGACCTCTGTTAATTTATCAGTGTGCTGCAGGTCAGATTTATGAAATAGCCTAGCTGTGCAAATTACCTGATACTTTTGGTACACCTTCATCGAGTTGATCCGAAATTAAATCATTTAATGGTGCAGGGAAGCGTCAAAGGAGACTGACATTATTTAATTTAAGGTAACTAAAGTTTTCTCTACTACATAATGCCACCCCTTAACTGTAAATGTACATTTCGTCAAACTGTCGACGTCCAGATGATTATTACAAACTTTAGCCTAAACAGTTCATTTTAAATCTATCTATCTATCTATCTATCTATCTATCTATCTATCTATCTATCTATCTATCTATCTATCTATCTATCTATCTATCTATCTATCTATCTATCTATCTATCTATCTATCTATCTATCTATCTATCTATCTATTTATCTATCCATCCATCCATCCATCCATCCATCCATCCATCTGCATATAAAGAAATATAACAAAGAACAAAGTTATGAACACAAAACTTCTAACTTCACTTTATTACATTAAAATACTTATGCTTTAAAATTCTTTTAAAAAGTTGGTTTACAAACAGTCAACAGTGTCACATATTTACATGGTATATAATATCTGTCTTTGAAGATAGCTAGTTACAGTTTTTCTCAGTGGCTTTGGTGCATTTCTCACAACACTCTTTACATTTGCACAACAGTTAATGCATTTCTCGAAACAATTAGTCATTTGTCCACATCATAGTAGCAGTTTCTCGTTCCTTTCAACAAATTGCAAATGCTTTTGGACATGCATCAATTGCTTTCATACAACTCTCTGCTGTTTGTAACATTATCATTTGCTTATGTCATGTCAGTCAAAATTACAGTTTTTCTCAGTCGCTTTCGTGCATTTCTCACAATACTATTTACATTTGCACAACAGTTAATGCAGTTCTCGAAACAATTAGTCACTTGCTAAAAATGGAGAGCTCATTCCTCAAAAGCAAGTATTTATGTCAATGAAAGTGTCAGTGTCATCTAAATGAAAAGTCCTGCCACCATTGTTTATGAACAAGATAGTCAAATGGCTTTGTCATGTTTTCATTATGACAGTTTACTCTGTACATTGTTTCCAATGCAAAAAATTCAGATTTTGGTGACACTTCCTGAAAATGCTCAAGACAGCACTATATAGTATTTGCACAGCCATTTGAAAACTAGTTAGACATCACTGCATTTAGTGAGGTATCTGAGTACAAGACACTGAATATGTATGTTTCACATGTTTACTGCATTTGCTCTATCCAATTCAAATTTATTCACAGCATTGTGCAAATGAATAAATACACCCTTATTTACAACACACATAAACTTTAATTTTAATTTTTTTATTATTTTTGTCTTTTTCTTTTCATTAAACAATTGTGACTCCTGGATGTAACTTTTGCATTGTGGATAACAGAATTCTGTGAATTGAAATATTTATTTGTATCGGATAAATCACTACGATTTTTGGCATTGAAGAAAAACCTTTCCTTACCCTTTTTATTAAACACGCATGAAATTGATTAGATATTCCAACAATGTACATATACAGTACAATTGTTTGATAATTGAATAAACAGTTTTGAGTGTGATGGTGATGTACTATTGAGAAGTTGTAAAGTGTTTGACACACAAGCCATATGCAAATATTTTTTCTCCAAACTACAGACTGTTAATGTTTTCACACGTGCCAAAGCATTTGCAATTTGCCTAAATCCATGAGAAATGCCGCTCTGAAGTAAACAATAAGCTAATTGTTCAGAGATCTAAACTTATTGTTTTGAAAAATAAAAATTTCAATCGAGAATTGAGCCAAAGCAATTAAGAAAAACTGTAAAAAGTAAATAATCGTCTGATACCATGAAACAATTTATCCAACACTTTACTGTATAAGATCCAAAGGCAAATGATAAGATGTACTACTGTATATATATACTCACAGTGTGTTGTAATACTATCAACAAAAAAGCAACAACATATCCAAATCTCAGTCTATGACATACAGGGAGAAAAAATGTACACAGAGACTACAAAGAGGCCATCGAAAAATGATAAGTTGTTATTTTCTAGCTCGATATGGCTGGGAACTACAATCTAATTATGGCGTAATAATCAAAGAACTTTGCTGCAGTACCATGGCTGAAGCAGGCACAATGATATTACGCAGCACCTGAAAATAGTCCTCCTCACCAAGGTTACACTTGCAGCACCAGTTAGAATCTGAGTAGTATCAAACACTTAAAAACAGTTGTTGCAATAGTATTCTAAATGAAAGTGAGTAAAAACTTGGAACTGGAGTTTTCCAATACATCACATCTTAACAGGATTTCCAGTGTCTGTTTGGAGTATTTGTTCTCCTGATGTGAAAATGAGGTATTACATTGCAGTCACTCTGGGGTTGTTGGGGTCAAATGTCATGATCTCCATGTGGATAAGACCTGAGAGACATGTCAAGACAGATAAATCAAGCTAACAGAAGAATTTATATGTGTTTCTGAACAGATTTAACAGGAAGTTAGAGTACAAAGCTTAATATTTGTACAATTGAAGGAAAAATGATCAGCCCTTATTATTTTTCATGAGTCCAAAAACCAGCTGTGCAAGAGGACATACAATCTAACGTAAGTGAAGTGACAGACTACAGTTTTTAATGAAAACTTTAACAGATTCCTTTTGTTCTAATGATATATGATGTAATACATTTGTATGTAATTTTTTTTCATATTTCTTTATTTTAAATCTTTAGGAAATGTTTTTGGTACATCAAAAAGTGTGATTATGATGACCATCCAACCAGCTAATAATCCAGCTAATAAATTTGAGAAACAACCCTTTTTACCAGGCTGGCTAACGTGCAGCTGGTTAACTGGTATAATTAGGTTAACTAAGCAAGTTAGGTTAATTGACCCTTACCTAAGCCACACCCGAAAACCGCCACAAACCAATCATGGCTTAGCAACCGTAGCTACGTGCAGGAGGTCTGTCAAGCTTTCGAGCAAGGGAAACAAGCCAAAGCGTTGTGCATATGGATTGTGCAAATCTGATACCGAGTGATACCGGTATCCTAAAAGTTTGGACAGGGTGGTGGAATTTTTTTCCCTTTCCAAAACCTAAAACCCAAGGGGAGAAAAGCCAGCGTGGATCAAGCTGTGTGAGGGGTGCTAAACGAGGGTTAAGTTGGTTTGTTTTCGACAGTCCTGACACATTCAGTGATAGACAGCAATAGTTCAAAAACCTCTTACCCTAAAAAGATCTAAACTGTGTTTTCTACAAAAATCCAAAGCAGGTTGTGTTTTTCAGCTGTCTTTTTTCTTTTTTTCACTCGATATTATGAGCACTGCTCTGTTTAACCTGTAATAGCTGTAAGAGCGAGCACAATCCAGTCATATGTCCATCTGTTTCAAGCTATGAATATTTAAAAATTACACATCAACAGAACAAAACAGAGATATGATCACAAACTGAGCACTTGCGATCAACATACTTCACCTGCAGCTGTTTTTCAGTCATTTATATCCCTCATGTCCATGTCAGAGCTACAATTCACCAATGTTTTCGTTGGTCTTTTGGTGATTTAGTCATTGGGGACGGCGTTATATCGGGTTAGTGTCTGCTCTTATATTTGGTGTCGGATTAATATTTGCTGGTAGGGAAAATCTATTTGTTCGCTTCTGCTATTTATACTTTAATTTACATTTCAATTGATTTATTTTTTCCACTTAACTGCAAATTAGAGTAGAAACTGTATAAAAGGCAGACAAACATACTGACAGTTATAGGTACTGTACATTGTTATGGGTCAATGATGCCAATATTTGGCACAAATCCATCAATTTTCCCTTTCTGGCTGTTCTTCCTATGAATGAATTATATAGAAGCACTGTCCATGCGTGTTTGCACAACAATTAATCTATAAGGCTTTTTTGGCTAAAAAAAGAGAAATAACGGTTTATTTTGTTATTAATCCATTATCTTTAAATTTCACCTCTCTTGCTGTGCATGAACTAAGCTGTTGAATGGTCAGTGTATGAGGCCGCTAGGCTAACCTACTGTAGCTTCAATTTTGATTAAAGTATTTTCTAATCGGTTGCGTATTATGTCGCAAATATACACCTGTAATGCATACTGCAGTCCAGGCTTTCTCAGATATCTCACCTGTTCGACAAAAATGACTTATTATATCCCTGGGAATGTCTGACACCGGCGCATACATATCCGCTTGTTAAGTGTGACGTCACGTGAAACGGCTTATGGGTCCAATCGCTCTATCAAACTGTATGGGAGGACTCATCAAATGGTAATAATAAACGTTTAAAATCACGATTATATATATCCATGCCTAATATCCGAGGGCCAGAAAGTGATTCATTTTTATAAATTGTTAAAATTTTGGTATTTGTGATGCAGCAAGTCCAGAGGCTGTTGTGTGCACCATGATTTTATATAAAACTCACTTTACTCTGTGACAGGACTAAAAAGTGGTCATAAACGAATATTTACTCAATTCAAATGAGTACCCACATAGCAAAAAAACTTGGCTCAAATGTGGCCTCATTATGGCACTGCTGGCGTGTTGCCGGCACTGGCATGCATAATGTCAGCCAAATGTGGGCCATGCATGGCAATGATGGTACTGCTTGTATGACGGCAAACTACATTTGGGCCAGTTGTGCATTGGAGGTGTGTGGCCCAGATCAGTGTAGCGATTGTTCACATTGTTTAGGTAACATTAGGCTGGGTTATGGCTCAGTTTTTGGGGTTTCTGGTTAAAGTATAAACTTATAGCTGAGAATCGGTACCAATAATAAAACTGTTTTGGCCCAGTTCAGGGCCAGTTAAATGTGATAAATTGCCTGAGATTCAGGCCGGTTATGGCCCATGTGTGGCCCTTGTCTTTAATCCAGTTATGGGCCACTTCAGAACCGCCATTCTTTGCAGTGCTTGGGCCGAGGGAAAACTTATTGTGTTGCCCGGAGCTGGGCCAGAAAACATTTGCTATGTGGGTAGCAGCTTGGACCCGGAAACAGTATTCTATACGTCACTGATACATCACGACTTAACAAGCGGATTGTAATAGACGTGCAGGCATGAAAGCTTGACAGGCGTAACAACAGTAAACAGTAAAAATTTCAGGCTAATCATATTATCTTCAACTATATGTGTATATACGAATAGCTATTTCAACGTATGTGTTCTTACTTTTCCATTCGCTGACAGCCAGATCCATACTCTCAAAGGAATCATCATATGGAGGAGAGACAGGCTCATTTTCAGGGTCATGAAACTCAGAGAGGTATGGATGTGAAAGGCCATTTTTTGCAGAAAGTCTGACCTCTGGGTCCAAAACCAGCATCCCTTCCAGCAGATCGATGGCTGTGGATGAAACACGTGTTAAATAAACACTGAATTACAGTAAATCAGAAGTCAAACTTTGATATTAACTTCACAAAGTCTTGCTTGAAAGCTCTACTGAGAAAAGAAAGCCACCTGGATGGCCTGAAGGTGAGTAAATTAACCGTGAGTTTACATTTTTGGGTGACAAACTGTTTTTTTGAACCCGAAATAAGAAATACTTTTGTAATATAATTAAGTACCGCTAGAGGGCAGCATTTCCTCATTTAAAACTTCATGAATTTCCCCGTGTCCAGGGCCGGATTTAAAGATTTAAGGGCCCTAAGCAATTCCAGTCATTGGAACCTAATTTGACTGCTGAACTGCTCCATGATTGAGGGTGGGGGACACATTTGCAATGTAATAAACAATAAACTTATTTTTTAGACCTTCATTATACAAAATATGATAGAAAATTATGCTATATATATAATTTATAGGTATAATTTATACTTTATTTAGTATAATTTATCATTTATACTAGGTATTTATTTCGGGTTCCTCAGATTTCCTGGCACCATAAGCAGCCACTTACCTTGCTTATTGGTTAAATCCGCCCCTGCTCGTGTCAACAGTTAATGTATAATTTGATTTGAGGTTTGTAACCTTACCGTTTGGATCCATTCCAGAAAACACCTCTTTGAAGGCCTTTTTCTTTTGGACTGGAAGAGAGCGGACATATGACTGCGCCTGCCATCAAATTAATACAATAATGAATAAAAGACTAGAAAAAATATATATAAAACAAACAATTGACTGGTGATGTTTTCCTACATCTTTGCTTTGCATTTTTAGAACCAACGTTGAGTTTGGTGTCCCTGTCAGATTCAGGATCTTCTTCAGCTGGTCGATACCTTTACATAGCATTAAGGAATAGGAATGGTGTTTTGTTGTCACATACTGTATATTTAAGAAGTGCCCTCAAGAGGAAGGATACTGTCACTGCCTGGGAAAAGCACCTCTCCTGTTATCATCTCAGCCAGGATGCAGCCAGCAGACCAAACATCGACTGAACAGAGAACACAGTGACAAAGGGCTACACTGAATTAAAAAGTACAAAGAACTTGACAGAATAGACAACCTAGTCTGATACCACAGATACATCTTAGAAATGTCTCTAAGACATATTTTCAGAGCATTTTCTCATCTCCAGTACATCTTTAGTTCACCCAAAATGTAAATTTCCTCAAAACTCACGCTCAAGTGGATCTAAATGTTTTGGAATTTCGTTCTTCTGTTGAATACAACACAAGATTTTCTTTAGTATATTTTCTGTTGTGTTCAACGGAAGAAACCAAACAGGTTTTGAACCCCTGCGTTTTTCAGTTTTGGGTGAAATATCCCTTTAAATAGAGGTTTAATATGTCTTTAGAATTTTATAATTCAGAATATTGGCTATGTTAGTATATATGGGCAGTATGACATGTTGCAGAGTCATCAGCACAATATGCAAGTGGTATAATATCAGTGGTGTAGTCCTAAAAAAATGTGGTATACTATTACCAACCCAACCCAAATTTTAAGTAAAAGTAGGCAAAGAAACAACGAAAGTCAATGTTTTTTTGATTCATTAGCTATATATATATATATTTATAAGCCCCTCTGTTTATTTTTTTCCCCAATTTCTGTTTAATGGAGAGCAGATTTTTATCAACACATTTCTAATCATAATAGTTTTAATAACTGATTTCTAATAACTGATTTATTTTATCTTTGCCATGATGACAGTAAATAATATTTGACTAGATATTTTTCAAGAAACTTCTATACAGCTTAAAGTGACATTTAAAGGCTTAACTAGGTTAATTAGGTTAACTAAAAGAAAAGAAAAAAAAGACAAACCAGTTTGGAACAAGTAAATGTTGAGTAAATTATGACAAATTTCATTTTTTAGGTGAACTATCCATTTAAAAAGAAAAATTATTTAAACAAATGTGTTCATTTTAAAGGAAGATAATAATAGTCTAATCCAGTGGTGTCGTCCTAAAAAACTGTGGTATACTATTACCCACCCAACCCAAATTTTAAATGAAAGTAGGCAAAGAAACAATTAAAGTCAATGTTTCTTCGATTCATGTGTGTGTGTGTGTGTGTGTGTGTGTATGTATGTATATGTAACATCAGTTTGTATATGTATGTGTATATATAACATCAGTAACTATTGACTTCAACAGAAGGAAAAACAAATACTATGGAAGTCAATGGTTACAGGTTTCCAAAATTCCTTAAAATATCTCCTTCTGTGTTCAACAGAAGAAAAAAACTTGTTCCAGTTGAGAACAAGTAAAGGTTAAGTAAATGATGGCAATTTTCTTTTTTGGGTGAACTATCTATTTAAAAAGGAAACACATTTAAACAAATGTGTTCATTTTAAAGGGAGATAATAATAGTCTAATCCCATTCAATGATTTATGCTAAGCTAATAGTGTCCCCCAGCAGACCCAGAGATTGGCTGAGTATATTAAGCTGTGGTAAAACCCAACTGTTTAACTCTATAGGGACTTGTAAAATAAAAATTTAAAAAATGTATTCATTTTAATACTGTACAAACAAATTGTGTTTCAAGACCGCTTGTTCTCAAACCCCTCCTTAGCGCCAAGCTAATCTGTGCTGATTGGACCGATGACAGCCTGTTGCGATTGGTCGACAGCGTTCAGTGCAAGACAGTAAAATGCTCAGCGCAGTTTATCAAGCCCCCAGATCGCCAACATTAATATAGGATCCGATTGCAGCAGACGCCCGAAACACGCTTCATAGTAAACTTACTAACACCACAGTAAACCGTACCCGGTTCTCAACAGTGTTTTTCAGACACCTCAGCGCCGAAAGCAGTGCAGTTAAACACCAGCATATTGCTCTATTCTTAAGTATGACACACATTCAGTATTAATCCACACAGCAGCAAAAGCTAAACTATTCTGAACCTTCACCACTGCACGTGTGTAGGATCAGCTAACGGTGGCCATAGCAACGACAAACGGCAATGAATCGCAAGCTCACAAACGCATTTAAATCAGTAAACAAAGCAGCACGCGTCACGTTTTCAACATGGCATTAGACACGATATGAGAATATAAAGAGTTAACCTGATACAGTACAAGTGATTACAAGTAACAAAACATGTAGATCATTTCTATTTCCAATCATTGCTGTGGCACCTCTTGCGTGAAGTGTTATATGTTCTCAGGGGTTACCTGTACTCTGCTTTGCCCAACGATCACATCCCCAGCCGGGGGGTTGTAGCGCTCACCAGCGCTCCTCCTCTGTCCTCTGACAAGCTATCTCTGTGGGCTCCCATCGCGCTCACCTTTTCAGTGCCCAGCGTGCAGCAGCCTGCCTTTGTTTGACTGTGTGCCTAATAAACTGTCCTTATTTTGCCCGCACCCCTGGTGTATTGTCTGTCCATTACAAAATGGAGGAAGAAACTAATCCGTGAGCTGTGTACTGATAGATCGCCCATTGTAAGCATGCAGATTGCTGAACCACTTCTTTCCCTCACACTTCTAATAATATCCAGGTAAGCACAGGGTCTTCATGACTCATGACTTCAGGATCTGTTTGTCTTTGCTGCTGTTTTAGTGGGCATGGCCGCAGGTTTAAATTTGCACACGCAACAATTATGTTTCGTATCCACGTCACGCCGAAACGGCTAAAGACTGTTATCAAGACGATTCATTTAAACCACTATGAGTCAACTCTTTTGTAGATGAATCAATAGTTTTAAAAACTGTCCACTTTCAGATTTAAGCCTTAGCTGGATATTTCCCTTCACTTAGAGCTGTGTTACACACTACATGGAAGGTCAATGTCAAAAACCCCATAATAGGGGCTCTTTAATATTGAAAAAAAGAATTAATCAAGTTAGTTACAACAATTTAGCTAACTTTAAGTTAACTCAATAGAGTGTGTGCATACTGTACATAGAAAGACAGCTTTTTAACTTTCTTTACTGGCTTATTATTTTACATTTAATAGACTCCTTTAAACATCAATCAGCCATTATGTTTGATTGTCACATTTGTGTATGCTTGTTTTAAACCAAACTAATAGGAGTCTAGATATAACACTAAAAACAATGAGGCAAAGACAAATTATAAATCACATAACGGTATGCGATTTAAAAGGGTAACTAGTATATAATAGGAACAGCAGAAGACAGTGTCATTCCCTGTAGTGGTGGGCACGATTTACACAAATGTCAAATACTGTTTTACAGGAGCAATTTTAGGATTTTCATTTTAGGTAGGCTCAGCTCCTTTTGTGGTAAACAAAGAAAAATGTGTAATATATATATATATATATATATATATATATATATATATATATATATATATATATATATCTCTAGTTATATACACATTTTAAAGTAAGAATGGACAGGTCAGTAATATAAGGTCAAAGGTCACCTGTTTGAGTGTAATGCATCCAGTTAAAGATGACTTCGGGTGCTCTGTACCAGCGTGTCACCACATAGCCTGTCATCTCAGTTTCAGTGTGTCTTGCCAGTCCAAAGTCCAGGATCTAACAAAGAATGTAAGAAAGCAGGCCACACCGTAGTTAAATAAGCAACTGAACAAGGGATGACAGAAGGTTTCATGATGAACCTTTCATCTCTTTGTCATTTTTTATTTGTAATATTAGCCTTTTTTTTTTACCTTTAATTCACAGTTTTCATCCACTGCAAGGTTGTTAGGCTTAAGATCCTGCAAGAAGACATCAGTGATTTAACTGATTAAGCACATACTCTATTATTAAGCAGAATTTGGTGGTAATCTGAAGTGTTAAGGTGTGAAAATGCCACAAATGTTTGAGTTTCAAGTTTAAAAACATTTAAAATCATTATTATCCAAAGTAAAGGCTAAGATAAAAAAAAACACATTATTTTTACAAATAATATGTTGAATGTGTCCAGAATGTTGTAAGCATGGACAAGAGTGTGTAGCTAACACATTTCTACAGAACTCCTTTGCATTATTGAAAGCATAAAATGCTTGCTAGCAGTTTCAACCACAATGTTGAGCAGCACAACTTTTTTCATCATTGTCGAAAACATCAAATCTTCCCATTATGATTACCGAAGAACTTAAAATGTATAATTAAAAATGTAATATTAATAATAGACTAATAATATCTAGTAATAGTGTTACTGTTGAATATTATGTTCAATATAATGATTTTCCCTCATGAATAAAATAAAAAACCAACCCCAACAATATAAAAGTAGGGTACAAATAGGTGATATTTAATCTACATACCCGATGAATGATCCCAGCAGAATGGATATACTACAAAAAAAAGTATGAGTTACTTAGAATCAACATTGATGTGGAAAAATCAATCGATTTTCAATATTCATCAATCAATATCATCAATAATGTGTTACACAGGCAAGAATGGAGGTCCAGAAGAATCAAAAAGTTTGAAGTAGACATGAAGAAGGCAGACCTTGAGTCCTCGCAGTATCTGATAGAACAAGTAAGTGATGACATTGCTGGTTAACTGTTTCCTCTTCATTATGTGTCCAAGATCCTGAGCTACAAAAGGCATCACCATATAGCTGGACAAAAACATGACAAAATGTAGCTCAAAATACTGTGTAATTTAGTGTAAACTTTTATAATGTATTGTGTGTGAAAAAATCATACACCATGCAAAGTTCCTATACAGTATAGAGCATACTCTCACTCAAACATGAATACATCCACACATATGCATGCATTGCGTCCTTCAGCCTGTCACGACAAGCGCAAGAGTTCTGCACAGGAATGCATTCTGTTCATCTTGACACTCACAATGTATCAAATTTCTCCAGCGAAGAATCAGGGGTGAAGACATTAAGAAGGCAGATCACCTACAGGAAGAAGAACAGGTTTGTAATTAGGAATCATTTCACTGATCAAATGTTAAAGATTATTCATTACAAATCATTTCAGAATAAATCAAGATAGCGAAGGAAGCTGTGGAATATATGCAGTGCTTTGAATGACTGAATGGCATGTATACTATGGTTTGTTACTTTTCTTTTTACGCTACTGGCGTCCTACTGTAATGAAAATATACAGTATAGCAGGCAAAATTGAGCCTGTTTACTTTGTTATATAACAACACTTTTGACCACAGTGTGAAATGTCCCAAACACACTTGCAGCCAATCAGCAGTAAGGGGTGGTAACTCATGTCATTATCGTATAGGGATTTTGAGCCATACTTCTTGCAGAATAATGGTCAGGTCACTACGTGATACTGGTGGAGGAAACATTTCCTGATTCCTCCAAAACACGACAAAGTGGCTCAATAATATTTGGATCTGGTGACTATGCAGGCCATGGGGGATGTTCAACTTCACTTTTATGTTCATCTATCCACTCTGTTACCAGTCTTGCTCTGTGGTGGATTATCATCCTGATATATGGCACCACATTCAGGATACAGTGTTTGAACCATGCACCCGCACATGGTCCCCCAGAATGATTTGGTAGTCCTTGGCAGTGATGCGCCCATCTCACACAAGTATTGGGCCTAGGGAATGCCATGATATTGTGGCCCAAACTATCACTGATTCACCCCCATGCTTTACTCTGGGCATGCAATAGTCTGGGTGGTACAAATCTTTGGGGATTCTCCACACCGTAACTCTCTCAGATATGGGAAAGACAGTGAAGGTGGACTCATCAGAGAACAATACATGTCTCACATTGTCCACAGCCCATAATTTTCTCTGCTGGCACCATTGAAACCGATGTTTGGCATTGGCATGAGTGACCAAAGGTTTGGCTATAGCAGCCCGGCCATGTACAGTATATTGAGCATGTGGAGCTCCCGATGAATAGTTAACGTGGAAAAAGGAGAGTTAAGAGCTGTGGTTTTAATTTTTATTTTAGATACGATCAGGGTTAGCACCCGGAAATCCCTTTCAGACAGCTTCCTCTTGCGTCTACGGTTACTCCTGTTCTTCAGGGCAATACAAACTTTTGTGAGCATTACTGTATGTTTTTCTTGCCCATTTTTTTTCAGTACCACATCTTCTTAGGGCAAAAATGAATTAGAGTATATACTTGTTACGCCATTTACTTCTTGAAGTTTGTCCAGTCTTCAGATCATCTTCAGACCAAGCCTCACTAACATAAATTACTTTTAAGGGATAGCTCACCCAAAAATAAAATAACCTGCTATTTATTCACAGATGAAAAAACAAATACTATGGAAGTCAATGTTTACAGGTTTCTGACTATAGTGAGTGGGTGGGGCCGAGAGCCGTGCGAACGGGATGAGGCTGGTGCTTGAGTGATAATGTGAAGAAACTGTGTCACACACCAGTCAAACTCGAGTCCCACAGAGGAGTTCTGGATTAAAAAAGGCGGAGAGACAGCAGTGGAAAAAGAGAGAAGACCAGGCCTGGACATTTTATGTTTTGCTTTTGCTTTCAGTTTGGCAGCAGTCTCTGTAAAGAGCTGCCATCTGTTTTGTTTTATTTTTCTCATTAATAAATTATTTAAAAGTCAAGCCTCGGCTAGGTCAGTTGGCATTTCTCTGTGGAGTTTGCATGTTCTGCCCATGTGTAACGCCACGCCAGCAGAGGGAGCCATCACCCGACTACTGACTCAGCTCTGCTCCCTCAGCGTTCACTTCCTGTTTGTGCTGTATTTCAGCGAGAGCACAGGCCATGCTTCCTTGCGAAGTATTGCCAGTTTACCTGCCTTACCAAGCGTTGTTCCAAGTGACTTTCATGACTGCTATCCTGTGTATGACCCTGCCTGCCTTGATCACATATGTTCTCTGTCTTTGCCCTCTTGATCTGTTTTGGACTGTTTATTGTGATACTGAACTTCTGCCTACGTCTTCTGGATCTGCCCCTGTGTATTTCGATTGGTTTGGACTGCTTTCCTGTTGCCAACTATTTGCCTACTAACTTGTTGATGTCTTTGTCTAATGCCTTTAATAAACCAGTCTCCTCGTTACACCGTGTTTGCGTGAGTTTCCTCCAGGTGCTCCGGTTTCCCGCACAATCCAAAGACATGCGCTATAGGTGAATTGGGTAAGCTAAATTGTCTGTAGTGTATGTCTGTGAATGAGTGTGTATGGATGTTTCCCAGTGATGGGTTGCAGCTGGAAGGGCATCCGCTGCGTAAAACATATGCTGGATAAGTTTGCGGTTCATTCCACTGTGGCGACCCCAAATTAATAAAGGGACTAAGCCGAAAAGAAAATGAATCAATGAATTATTTAAAAGTTCGTCGGTTCTCCACCTCCTTCTTCCCGATGGCCAGGTGGCCATCTAACCTTGTTACACAGACATTCTTCCAAATATCTTCTTTTTGTGCTCAGCAGAAAAAAGAAACTCAAACAGGCTTAGAACAAGAGAGTAAATGATGAGAGAATTTCAGTTTGGGTGACACTGTATATGTGTCAGAGACGAAACTGTGGTTTCAAGCATCAAAACAATAAAAGTGCCCTACAACTTCAATCGTTCCATATATTAGAATGTCCAATTTACAGTATTTGTAATATTTTTTAAAAACCAAAAATACTGACCATCATATATTTTGATTTACACAAATTACTAGGTTTGGGTTGATAGACGTCTGAGCTCCAGGCAGTCAGTGGGGGCTTTGTGCACAAAACCCCAGAGAGCAGTGCACGTTGGACAGTTTATCAAGGATGTACATTATTATTATTAGATGTACCTAATCTCACCATAGTTGTTAAACGTGATATTGAATTAATCTTGTCTTTATCTAACGACTCTTCTGTCTTTTGAATCTGTCAGGTAAAGTGTCACAGTGTCAGTACACTGCTTATCTTTCGCTTTCACGCTTGTACTTAGTAATTTTAGCGAAAACCTCAAATACTGTTGGTTGGTTCCAGTTGGTTGTGGACCTTTTTTACCAATCAAGTTTGTCAATTGAAATTTATTTGTTATGAATTAATTAATTATTCATTAATAATTAGTTCACCACCGCCTATGACGATGCCATTGTCCATGGCAATGTTTCACATTAGACATCGTACGATGCCAAATTGGTCGACATCGTCCAACCCTAGAAATGACCCATTATAATGTCCTTATTTTGCCAGGTCTTATTTTATTTTCACTTATTTAAATTCTTTATAATATTATAAAATACATGTCACTTGCATTTAATATAATGTCTATGTATAAAATCACTTTTGTTAATTTTGTAAACCAAAATACATCACATCTTTGACCTTATTGATTTTACAAAAAAAAAGGGTGGGTGTCTAGACCAGAAAGAAATCCATTCGGTCATGTTGTACTTTTTACACATTGTTTTTGTCACCATAATCTCTTCTTGCTGTTGCTTAAAACAAAAACAAAAAATCATTAATGCAAACTTTGCCCTGGTAAACTTTACTTAAACACTGCTCAAAATCATTTGGCATTCCAGTGACTGAATTGGTCTGGGATTTGAAAAGAGGATAAAGAATTGCATAAATCATTCTTGATCCAGCAGTGTGAGTTTATTCAGGCTACTGTTTACTAAGCACAGAAACCGGTTTGAGAAGATAAAGTGGGGGCTTTCACAACAACAGTATCACCAAATCTTTTTATTCTCTATTTATTAACAGAGGGGTTATGATGCTTTGAAAAACCACATTCAAACAAAACAAGTGTTAAAACTGTTAGTCTGAATGAGAAATATACATTCATAATTGATGAGGCTGTCACAAAGAGCGTAGTAAGAGAATACGGTAACAATGTTAATAATACAGGAGCACACAACATTCAGTTCTACTCTAGGTTTATTGCGCTCCTCCTTGAATTTGAGACTTACATTGTCGTGCTGGATGTGACGCAGCAGCCGGAGTTCTCTATAGGCTCGTTTAGCATGGATCAGAGACTGGAACGGTCTGTACAGCTTTTTAATGGCCACCTTTTCCTTGGTCTTCTGGTCAACTGCAAAACTGCACACAATTTTTCATCCATTAGACAACAGCACATCACACGTTACAAATTCAATTTCACAGATAACTAGTCACTTCAAGATTTTGCGAGTCCTAATGGGGATCAAAAAAACAACATTTTACGAGATTTTTGTGTATTTTTACTGCAAAACACAACAACGGAAGCAAATAACTCTACTAGTTTTGAGAAAAGCTGTCACAAAACTGGTCATTTTAGACCGCAAATGTCCTTTCAAAATCCTAGAGGGACTCAATAGCTAAAATAGACAGCATGTAAGCTATTATTGTCTTTAAGATCAAAAACTTTAATCTACAGTTGTGAAACCTTTTAACTGATAAAATCATCAGATAAGTGCTGACAACACGCTTCTGTGTCTACTTCACCAACGTCACTTTAGAGCTAGA
The DNA here is from genome assembly GCA_903798195.1 of Danio kyathit. Taxonomy (NCBI): domain Eukaryota; kingdom Metazoa; phylum Chordata; class Actinopteri; order Cypriniformes; family Danionidae; genus Danio; species Danio kyathit. Next base: position 16,208,257 of record LR812541.1, read on the forward strand.
ATTTGAATGATTCTTTAGCGTAATATCTAAAGTGATGACAAAACGCATGATTTTGCTCATATTTTAAGATTATAAGGCTGAACGACATGAAATGCCATCAGTCTCCAGAGATTTCCCAGTATTTCTCTGTTGCAATTGGGAACCCCAAAAAAGCCAAAGCAGCGCCAACACTACCAAGATTACTCTTGTGTTTTCGATAAGGAAAAACACTAAATACATGCAAGCATTTCTTCCTTCTTTCTTTTTACTAAACTGGTCTGCAGTAACGAAAACAGGAGACTCATTAGAAATACACAATATTATACAGTCGAATATATATATATATATATATATATATATATATATATATATATATATATATATATATATATATACAGCCACTGCTACTCGTATGATATTGCTCATTACTGAATTACATCATTCATGGTGCTTTATGAGAGTAGGCGGAGCCAAATATTTGCTCAGCCTGACTCTAATTACTGGAATTTTCAGCACAGCATCTTGTGTAATGTAGTTACACTGTTACACACTTTTCACTATTATAACACAATTGTATTAAAGTTTCACTGAATTTATCTGCACACATACATGTTTTCAGCAAATTCATAAACAATTGATTAATAACTTTCACAACAGAGCACTCAACAAGTCTGTCTTTAAAGTTGATCAGTTGTTGGTTAAAAAATCAGGTTCCCTAATAAGGCTTTACTTCAGAACATGACTGTTGCATTTTAATGCAAACCTAAGACTATTCATCAACCAATGAGAATCAAGCATCCAACAGTTTACTAAAAAAATATTTAAAGTTGCATTACATAAAAAGGCTTAAGACCGTGACCTGTTTTTGTGCCATTATTTCAAATAGAGACTTAACTTTAAAAAACAAAACAAATAGACCTTACATTACCAGGCACATAACAGAGAAAAAAACTATTGATTTAAACAGTATTTTTAGGGAATTTCTGTGTTATCAGCTAACGTGCTGAAACCTGCCCCTCAGGTATGTGATTTCACGTCTGTTTATATCACCTAAAGCTCACTCAGTCTCAAGTCATAGATACAGGCTAGCAAACCAATTATATACTGAACCTCTATGTGTACATACTAAACTTAAACTAGCATATAGTGCTGCTGGAACAATTAAGCATTGTGATAATTTCACAATTATTACTGCAACTACAGTGCTGTTTAATGTGCTATAGGTTCACTAGAAACAACCAAAATGAAAATAAAACTTATTTATCTGCTGTATGTTCAAGATCACTTCCAGAATGCATAAAATACAGTATTTAGCCTATGATCTTAAAAAAGAAAGGTTCTTTATTGGCTAAGATGGTTCATGAAGAATTTTTAACATTAATTGAAAATTTTTATACCACAATGTCTCAAGAAAAAGCTCCTTAGGTTACAGATTCCGAAAATTATCCCTTTACCATAAATCTCCATAACACACACACACACACACATACACACATATATATAGTCATGTACACTATACACCAGTATAAACCACGCTTAATATGTATACATTTATAAATCCCCATTATAAATACACTCACCACACTGTCCCATAAGCTCCAGAGCCAACAGGCTTGAGAGAGGTGTATCGGTCAGGAACATCCCACGTAGTTTTCTGGATGTCCAGTCTGTGGAAGCCCGTTTTCAGAGGGGAAGCCATGAACACCTTCAGACAGTGGTGCACCTGAATCCGCGTGTCCGCTTCCGTGACCGCGCTGCTCGACCACTGCTCTTCACGGGCACACAGGTGAGTGACAGTCGAGGACACGCCCACCTCCACGCACCTCCGCTGTCACGTGATTCAGGTGAAGACGACCCCCGTTTTGTGCTCGAGGAAAATACCAGCTCATTTAAACAGTTTATTTTCTTGGGCGTCGAGTAAGATCCGTCTGTTCTTATCCCTCAGCAACAACAGCGACTGTTGAACGTCCAGGAAGTTTATGGTTTTATTGACTGCTACCATAAAAAGTCAATAAAACAACTATCAGGAAGAATCTGAAATCTTTTGAGGGGGGGGGGGTCCATTTTTATTTATTTATGGTTTTATTGGAGTAAACTAGTAACTTTTGTGTGTTGTAACGAATCAGAGTCATTTAGTAAATAATATTACAGTATACAATAGCCTGACTGGGATAAACAGTTCTGAATTTGTAAAAAATCTGTTAAATGTGGTTACTTTTCTTTTTACTTCATAGCATATATATATATATATATATATATATATATATATATATATATATATATATATATATATATATATATATATATATATATATATATATATATATATATGGGTCATTCCTGGCATTTGGTAATATTTCAGTCCCCCATATTTTTTATAGTGGTTGTTGACTAAAATGACATTTTAAAAGCATTTTCATTGATTACATTGATTTACTTTGTAATCGAAATTTTTTTTTTACATTAAAATCATTTTAAGCAAATATAATATTTCTGTCACAAACCAAGCTATTTACTACAACTATTTATTTGTGTTCTTTTCTGGTAATAAATAAAAATCAAATAAAAAATAAGTTTTTTTTATAAAAAAACAGTCTACAAAGTTATGTCCCTCAATATAAACTCAACCCTGTCACGCCAGCAATTCTCCACCTATAGCAATTTAGACTCCACTTTTATATGACATCACAGACAGGAAGTGACATCATTCAGCTCTCTTTAACAGCATTGTGCAAAAGAAGGCAAGATATAGTTTCATTTATTTAATTTTGTACGGTCAAGCTGAACAATTCAACCTGTAACGTAAAAAAGATGGAATATGATTGTTTATTTGTTCTGTTTTTTCAAAACAATACAACATGTTCTTGTTTAATTGCTGCCATGTGGGCCTTTTCTTTTAAACCACACGAGGTGCAGAGGTCATTTTGTTTTAAAAACTCAACCCCATCACACTCAACCCCATAACATGTCATTGTTTTGGGGTTGTAAACTTGTGACAGGATTGAGATATTCACCTAATTTATCAAGAATTTTAATAAAAAAAAAACATTTCAGTAAATATATACTTACTAAAACTTTTTTGTCACTGATAGAATGTTTGAAGCAGTGTTTTCACTTAAACTTTGACGCAATCTTATGTCAGACATGGCACCCGTATCAGCAGCAGATTGTATATTGAATGTGTCACGAGTTTCATCATGAGTTAGTGAAAAGCTAATAAAGTCAAAATTGCTCAAATTATGTAAATAGTTAATTTGTTTATCTCTATGTCATGTGACAATTACCCAACTTTAAAGAGGGGGTCATTAAGGGGATAATTCATATTAATATTATAGATAAACCATTCCGTGGTGGTCTTCTGCTGCTGTAGCCCATCCGCCTCAAGGTTGGGCGTGTTGTGCATTCAGAGATGCTCTTCTGCAGACCTCGGTTGTAATGAGTGCTTATTTGAGTTACTGTTGCCTTTCTATCAGCTGAACCAGTCTGACCATTTTCCTCTGACCTCTGGCATCACAAGGCATTTGCACCCACAGAACTGCCCCTCACTATATAATTTTCTGTTTTTTGGACTATTCTCTGCAAACGGTAGAGATTGTTGTGCGTGAAAATCCCAGTAGATCAGAGGTTGGTGAAGTAGCAATGGCCTCCCATCAGTGCCGATATACAGCCATAGCACACTGCTACTTGTGTGATACCGCTCATATACAGTTGAAGTCAGAATTATTAAACCTGCATTATTAGCCCCCTGTTTATTTTTTCCCCCAATTTCTGTTTAACGGAGAGAAGATTCTTCAACAAATTTCTAAACATAATAGTTTTAATAACTCATTTCTAATAACTGATTTATTTTATATTTGCCATGATATTATGACAGCACATAATATTTTACTAGATATTTTTCAAGACACTTCTATACAGCTTAAAGTGACATTTAAATGCTTAATTGGGTTAATTAGGCAGGTTAGGGTAATTAGGCAAGTTATTGTATAACAATGGTTTGTTTTAGACAAAATGTCTAAAGGAAAAAAATTTAAAAAAATTAAAAACCGCTTTTATTCTAGCCAAAATCAAACAAATAAGACTTGCTCCAGAAGAAAAAATATGTGTTAAACATCATTTGGGAAATATTAAAAAAATTCAAAGGGGGGGCCAATAATTCCGACTTCAACTGTATACAGTGTATATATATATATATATATATATATATATATATATATATATATATATATATATATATATATATATATATATATATATATATATATATATACAATTGTCATTATGTACATTGTCAATAATAAAAATAATAATTATATCTTTGCATATAATCTACAGTAATATATGCATAAATTCAAATGATTTGGGAAAATATGATTATTATCATGGCGACGCAGTGGCACAGTGAGTAGTGCTGTCGCCTCACAGCAATAAGGTCACTGGTTCGAGCCTCAGCTGGGTCAGTTGGAGTTTCTGTGTGGAGTTTGCATGTTCTCCCTGTGTTCACGTGGGTTTCCTCCGCGTGCTCCGGTTTCCCCCACAGTCCAAAGACATGCGGTACAGGTGAATTGGGTAGGCTAAATTATGAGTGTGAATGAGTGTGTGTGGATGTTTCCCAGTGATGGGTTGAGCTGGAAGGGCATCCGCTGCGTAAAAAACGTGCTGGATAAGTTGGTGGTTCATTCCGCTGTGGCGACCCCAGATTAATAAAGGGACTAAGCCAAAAAGAAAATGAATGAATGAATAAATAAATGAACGATTATTATCATTGTTTTATGTCTCTTTACTTTTTCAAATTAAAATAATTCTGTAAAATGTGTATTTAATTTATCAAAAAGTAAATACTTTGTTACAAAAAAGATTTCAAATAAAAGCGTTTCTTTTAAAACATTTTTCATCAAAGCATCATTCAAAATCTATCACAGTTAACAAATTATGTTTATCAGCACAATGTTTTCAACTTTGATAATAAGAAATTGTCTTCGTTGTAAAAATGATGTACAATATGAGTCATGGCAGCTTAAGTACTTATTAAATTATTATAATTAGGGTGAATATGTTTCATATTCATCCTTTAGTTCTAACAGATTCGACTTGATTATTAAGTCTGTGTTAACTGAAATCACTTGAAGAATTAATTTGATTCAACCTAAAAATTGAAAGAAATGAAAACAAACAAGATGTGTGTGTGTATACAATACACTGTGTGTGTGTGTGTGTGTGTGTGTGTGTGTGTGTGTGTGTGTGTGTGTGTGTGTGTGTGTGTGTGTGTGTGTGTGTGTGTGTGCGTGCGTGCGTGCGTGCGTGCGTGCGTGCGTGCGTGTGTGTGTGTGTCAGATTAATGTGTGTCAGTATGTGTGTTAATCAGATTAAATTATGATGATTAGAGTAAAAATTAGACGTCACTAACCTTAACAAGAGGTAATCTTCTGAAGTACACTACCTGCTGTATACACCGTAAACTCAATTTTGTTTCCACACACTAGAACACAATCATATAAAAAAACTCTCTTGTACTTTTACTCCCCAAAGCCAATCAGATTAAAACTTATTACACAACAAACAGCTTTGTTGATTATACAGTATTAGTCTGTAATATGGTGTAATATACTGTGTTCAGTTTACGAGACTGTGGGTGGACTGTGTGACGTTCGAGACTAATGTATGACATCCAGTAAAGCTGAACAGCAGAGAGTGAGCAGATCAGCAGAAGAAAAGAAAAGAAGAGATGACATTTACTGCTGTCACAGGGTGAATGTGTCATGATGATGATTCCCACACAGGCCTACGGTAACATTGCTGTGCATAATATGATTCATTGTTATTTGTCAGAGATTAATGAGACTATGAGAAACATTAGTATGAGCTGCTTATAGAAACAAAAGCTCATTAAAAGGAGAGTTCACTCAAAAATAGAAATTCTGTCATCATGTAATTGTCTTTTCACTGCATGATTTTCTTCAGCCCCCAACAAATTGTATATTTTGTTTTCAACTGATTTTATATAATTGAAGAAATATAAAAATAAATAAAGTATAATAAACTCATTTAACAAGATCAATTGTTTCACAAAGGAAGGACAGGTTTGTAAAGCATTGTGAAATAGGGTTAAAATATTAACTAGAAACAGTTATTGCCATACTTAGATGATTGATTGATTACATTAGGCATAAAATAAACGTATGACACATTTTCTAAAAGGTTTTGTTCACATTTGAACATTTAAAAACATTTTTATCCAAATAAATAATGTCAAAGTTTTTTACTGTGTGGATTTTTGGAATTTCTGTTTTTCAGTAATAAACAAATACTAAATACAGTAAATTAGGTTGGGTCACCCTTAGAAGCAACAACTGCAATAAAACTTTTTCAACTTTTTATAACGGCACTGTTCTTTAAAGCTTTTTTTACAGCGCCGTGGAGGCATTTGGCTGGTAATTTAGCCACTCTGGAGGGTTTTCAAGCATAAACCACCTTTTAAGGTTAACTCATTTTGATGCAGGTCAGGACTTTGACTAGGCCACTCCAAAGTTTTTATTTAGTTTTTCTTCAGCAATTCAGAAGTGGACTTGCTGGTGTGCTTTGAATCATTGTCCTGCTGCAGAACCCAAGTTGGCTTCAGCTAGAGGTCACAAACAGATGGCAGGACATTTTCAGGCCCCGTTACACTAGTACGTTTTAGTTTTAAAACTGTGTTTTAGAATGAAAACGATCCACATCCACACTGGCATTTTACCTAGCATTTCTGAACAACTCTCCGTCCACACTGTACCGCTGAAAAGCACATCACGTGACACCACACACACTCTGGCATGCACTACATTGTATGGGCGTGTCTGAGCTCCAGGCAGTCAGCGGGTGCTTTGAGCACATCTACCCAGATGAGAGCTGTGCACGTCGGACTGTTCATCAAGGATCTACCACTGGATCTCATCTCACTATTTTTGTTAAATGTGATATTTAGTTAAGCTTGTTGTCTATATCTAATGACATATTCCCCAACTTTGGTCTTTTGTATTACTTGTTCTCAGGTAACGTATTTTAGCTGAGCGCAAAGATAAGTTAATATATTAATTCATGTAACCGCGTAAACTGATGCTGCACATTTGACTCATTGCTTGCATTTATTTCCTATAATGTATGAACTTATTGTGCGTTATACTTTTATAATGGCCATTATTGATCATTAAAACTGATATTCAGCAAAATAATTTATTTCTTTTGTATGTTTCGCATTATTTTTGTATGTTTCGTATTTTCAATGAAAATGAAAGGAGCCAGTTATGTTATAGGCTCCGTTTTGTTATAAATATGCATACAGTGAAGATGACGATCATATAAATATGTAGCAACATGACGCCTCAACATTTTAGGTGTCTGATAAGTTGCTAATATCAAAATGAAAATAGGCAGTTCCTTATATCATGTTTTTATTTTATTATTAAGATAGTGAAACAACGTAGCCAGGGTGATGTGAATAAGGTTATAAAGTACACTGATCCCTATGAAGATTTACCCGACGTGCCCTCTGGAGTTTTCCATATCAAACTTGCAAAGTCTGAACTTACAAGGAGAGGGTGCAAGACTGAACTTTGTGTAGGCTACTTAATATTGTGAAAAAAGCCCCAATCAGATAAGCGAATGTCTGCAGCCCCGCCTCCGTTTTCAGACGTTTCCGTTTTCCCCCATCCACACTTACATAGAGCAGCAATGTTTTAAAATGAAAACGGCCTCTTCAGCAGTTTCAAAAAAGCTCCATTTTCGGAGCTCAAAAAATCCAGCGTAGTGTGGACGGAAGGCGTAACCGTAGCAAAACTTGTGTGTTTTAAAACTAAAACGTATTAGTGTAAATGGGACCTTATTCAGAATATTTTGGTACACAGCAGAATTCATAGTTCCATTTTTTCACAGCAAGTCCTCCTGGACCTGAAGCAGCAGAACATCACACTACCACCACCACATTTTACAGTAGGTATGATATTCTTTATTTGAAATGCGATGTTATTGGACACACACCTTACAAAAGTTACGTTTTTGTCTTATCAGTCTAAAGAGTATTTTCCCAGAAGTCTTGGGCATCATCAAGATGTTTTTTTAACAAAACATGAGACAAGCCTTTATGTTCTTTTTGTTTAGCAGTGGTTTTCGTCTTGGAACTCTGCAATACAAACGCTTTTTTCTTAGTCACTTTCTTATGGTGGAGTCATAAACACTATAACTGAGGCAAGTTAGGTCTGCAGTGTTTTGGATGTTATTGTGGGGTCTTTTGTGACCTCTTGGATGAGTTGTCACTGCGTTCGTGTGGTAATTTGGGTCAGCTGACCACTCCCGGATAGGTTCTCCACTGTTCCATGTTCTGTTTTTGTCATTTGTAGATAATGATTCTCACTGATTCGCTGCAGTCCTAGAGCTTCAGAAATGGCTTTATAACTTTTTCTAGACAGGGAGATCTCAATTTTTTTCTTACACATTTTTTTTTATTTCTTTGGATCTTGGCATGATTTCTAGCTTTTGAGGATCTTTTGGTCTACTTCACTTTGTCAGGCAGGGGCGGTGGGCGGGTCACTTTTTTACACAGGGCTATGTAGTCTTGTAATTTCTTGTCCTTTAATAATAAAAACCATATATTATTACAATAAAATGTTAGATATAATTATGCAAATTATGTATGAATATAAATTCATGCATATATTATTCATTCATTCATTCATTTATTTATTTTCCTTTGTCTTAGTCCCTTTATTTATCAGGGGTCACCACAGCGGAATGAAACGCCAACTTATCCAGCATATGTTTTACGCAGCGGATGCCCTTCCAGCTGCAACCCAGCACTGGGAAACACCCATTCACTATTGCATTCACACACTTACCCTATTGCCAATTTAGCTGATTCAATTCACCTATAGCACATGTCTTTTGACCTTCTTGTTATAATGCAACAGTGCTAACCACTGAGCCACCTTGCTGTCCCACATATATTATTTTTTATTTATATTTAATAAATGTATATTACATATATTATTTAAATTGTGAAGTTTAAGTAAGAGTTTCTGAAGTGCAGATTTATGATTGTGTGAAGAAGAAAATATATTTTAAGAAAATAACGGTTAAAAACAATCTACAGATACAAACAGATCAAGTGTGACAAAAGAAAGACTTAAAGGGTATTTTGGATGTTTTCTTTGCATTCAAATAAAAAACCCTTTATGGAAAGCCAAAAATGCCAAAATCTCAAAACTGAGCGGTACATGAAACAATGTTTTTGCCTGCAGTATCTGGCCTTCAGCAGAAGCTCAGCTGAGAGCTGGTTCACTTACATGTGTTTTCCTCACACAGGTGCTACATCAAATAGACGAGGTGTTTGCAGATTCCTCTTCTTCTGGCTTCAGCGTGTAAGAAAACACTGGACTGCAGAGGAATAAATAGGCTCTCTCACAGAAGGTCAAAGGTCAGTTCCTCAAAGCAGACGACTTTCATAACACTTAAAAACATGCAGAAGATGATATAAACTCTGTTTATCTGTGCTCTTTGGATGTGGGATTGCTTTTAATCATCAAAAAACTCATCAGGCACTTGAAAAAGCTGTGGGAAAATTAAAAAGCCTTTATTTACATGACTTTAATATTAAAAACAACTTTCATAGCACATTCAAACACACAAAACATGCTCTTGACATCATCACCATTATTATTATTATTATCATATAAAGCCAATACAAACAAGGACAAACTCAGGACCAAAATCTAGCTGTCTAATAACATTTTAATCTGAATAAAATTGCTTGTGTTCCTGTTTTTTTAATATGTTATATATGAAAGTGTCCATTAAATATATAAAATGTAACTTTTTTTGGTAATTTTATATTTGTGCAAAATTTTAAATAAGAATTTAAAATAAGTATTGTTGTAGATGCAGATGAATGAAATTCTTTCAAGTTTTGGCACACTATAAAAAGTGATTAGTTGTATTTACAGTACTTAAAAAAGTAAGCAAACTTGTTAAAATTAATAAATGAATATGTAAATAATTCTGAAAAAAAATGTTTTAAGTGTAAGTAACGGTTTTCCTCATTTTTTAAAGTAAAGTCAGCTTGTCACTTTTAAGGCAATGGGTTTATTCACTTTTATGTAAAGTAACTAATCACTTTTTACAGTGCAGGTAATTGTTGAAAACTGTGTATTCAACCATTTTAATGGATTTAAAATCTATAATATTTGTGTTGATTTGCACCTAAATAACTCTTCTTTTTCATAAAAGGCAGAAAATTAAGAAATGTAATCTTTTTAAAATCTAAAACTTAACTGAATCTGATCAGAAATTAATGAAACAATTAGAAATAATGTCAGTTTTAAATGTTATCATGCTTTTACCATGTTGTTACTGCATTTACAGCTTTTAAATGAATAGAAATGAGAAATACCTTGAAGTGTTAAAGTGTATTTTATAAAAAAAATCTAATTATATCATTTTATTTTGGAAAAACTGGTTTGTGTGTGTGTGTGTGTGTGTGTGTGCGTGTGTGCGTGCGTGCGTGCGTGCGTGTGTGTGTGTGTGCGTGTGTGTGTGCGTGTGTTACACAACAGTATTTTTTTTTTACAGTTGCGGAAATAAGGGATGACACGGTGGCTTAGTGGGTAGCACTGTCCCCTCACAGCAAGAAGGTTGCTGGTTCAAGCCCCGGCTGGGTCAGTTGGTGTTTCTGTGTGGAGTTTAGGTGAATTGTAATAAGCCATATTGTATGTGTGTGAATGATAGAGTGGTGTGAATGAGTGTGGATGTTTCCCAGTGCTGGGTTGCAGCTGGAAGGGCATTCTCTGCGTAAAACTTATGCTGGATAAGTTGGCGGTTCATTCTGCTGTGGTGACCTCTGATTAATAAAGGGATTAAGCCAAAAAGAAAATGAATGTGTAAATAAACAAAGGTTGTTTGATATTTTTGTGCATTACGTCTTTTTAATGGACTATTTTGAATTTTCTTCTTTCTAAAATCAATGTAATTACACTGTAATTGCCATTATGATGAGCATATGATATATAAGTAAGAATTATAGACAGTGTGTCATGACCATGCACAATTAGTGTTTTATCCCCCAAGCAGAATTTAATTAAACAGTTTTTTCCATACAATTCCATACAAAACGCATAGTTAAATTTAATGTGGAATATTACTAGAGTAAATATTATGGTGAAATTGTGGAATATTACTGGAGTAAAAAGTAAATCACCTGCTTTAATATTATTATTATTATTATTATTATTATTATTATTATTATTATTATTATTATTATTATTATTATTATTATTTGCTAACAGCGGCATCTTCTGGTTGTAGACAGCATTACAAGTCTGTAAAGAGACAAATGTCCTTTTATCTTTGACTACTTTGACTCGAGTGTGTGTTTGTCAATTACTCAAGTAAAAGCCATCTTATGAAGGTTTGCAGTAACTACGTGGTGTGTGTGTGTGTGTGTGTGTGTGTGTGTGTGTGTGTGTGTGTGTGTGTGTGTGTGTGTGTGTGTGTGTGTGTGTGTGTGTGTGTGTGTGTGTGTGTGTGTGTGTGAGTGTGAGTGTGCGTGTGCGTGTGCGTGTGCGTGTGCGTGTGTGCAGAAATCCGAAGATTTAAAAATTCTGTCTATGTGTAACTGTAAACAATTTTTTATGTTCAATTCACATAAATTTGTTAAAAGGGTTAAGTTAAATTAATCAATTTGTGTTGGGACAACATGAATGAATTTTGGGGAACCCTGCATTTTTTACAGTATATTTATTCAGTTTTTATATTAATTTTAGTAATATTATTGACTAATATGAAAATGTTGATATGATTTATTTATAATACAGTTTGTAAAGTAATAATTTCTGTTTTTTGGTGGATATATCATATGAGAGACTTTCTTTATTTACCAAATAAGTGGATCTAATTGGATTTGCATTGTAAACATTAAATATTGTTATTTTATATTTCATATATTAAGTTTTGGGGTGGCTCAGTGTTTAGCTCTGTCACCTAACAGTAAAAAGGTCGCTGGTTTGAGTCCCGAAGGGCATCCGCTGCATAAAACATATGCTGGAATAGTTGGTGGTCAATTCCTCTGTGGCGACCTCTGAATAGAGACTAAGCTAAAGGAAAATTAATGATGAATGAAAATGAATATTAAGTTTTTAGTTACGATACTCCCAAAATCATTGCACATAAATCTTACAATTTTTTTTTGCTAAATTCTGCGCAAAAATAGCAAAAAATATCCGCAGACTCGGTCCTGCTTATGTCATAAAGACCACATGTCCCCACAGGTAACAGCAATACAGTCAATTTTGACCTTGGAGGGACACTTTTCGGTTCACATGAGGAAAATCGCTCAATCACATAGAAATAAGTATTTGAATAAGCAGATTGTGTCCAGTGAGGGTTTAGTTTAGGGGTAGGATTGGGATGGGGGTAAAAAATACAGTCTGTACATTACATTGCATGTATGGGAAGTCCCCATAAATATAGTACAAGTGTGTGTGTTAAAATAACTGTAATTTAAGCTTTGAGTCTCTATATCACCTCTGATAATGTTTGCACAGTAACTGTCCAACAAATATCCTCCAAATATACACCATCAGACAGAGACTTTCAAAGCAAATGAAACGGCTCAGATATGATCAAACAAACAAGCTGTGTTTGTGGAAAAGTGTGAGGCCTTGATGTTGGTTTACTTTGAAGGTGTGGAGGAGGTGCCCGCAGATTGGCTGCGTGTGACTGATGCCCACTGTGAGGTGCTGCGGGATTGGCCGATCATCCCTGTGATGCTGGATGAGAGGTGTGGCACCACTGGGTGTGTTTTCAACAGTGTGTTTGTGAGCTCTTTCTTTGGCACACACACTGTGAACTCCCACCGCACAGAGAGACAGACACACCCACTCAAACAAACACCTACCAAACACACCCTCCATCTGTGGGAGCACACAAAACACAGCTCTGTGGAGCGAACACACACACACACACACACACACACACACACACACACACACACACACACACTGGTAAAAACATGTCATGTTTAAAATCATGGATAGTTGAATAAGAACTGGAATTATGGTATTTTACAAATGAATAAACTGATTTATTGTTTCCCACGCTTTTTGGATTACCTCACAGTTGTACGCATCATTGCACTGATAGTTAGCCCAAACATGACCTTTGACCCTGTCACCTCCTTTATTAGCTGAAGCTGAATGAGGCTTTCAGTTTACACTGTTTTAAAATGGCAATAGCACTTGAGCTAATAGAAGAACATCTGATATAAATAATACAGATAGATAGATCCAAACCAACCAAATATAGGTTACATATTTAATATGCAAAACAATGTTTTATTTTAACTACCAAAAACATATGCACCAAACAAACCTGTAAATAGAGGCTACATTGTTTACCAACCATTTGTTTTACAAGAAAACTAATGCTTTAAACACAAATTACTATAAAATAATGATTTAACACCAAATAACTAGCAAAGAAAATACCAAACTAACCTATTTATAGAGGCTACATTGTTTTCCAACCATTTGTTAAATTGTTTTACAAGCAAACTAATGTGTTAAACACAAAATTACTATAAAATAATGATTTAACGGCGACACGGTGGTGCAGTAGGTAGTGCTGTCTCCTCACAACAAGAAGGTCGCTGGTTCGAGCCTCGGCTGAGTTAGTTGGCGTTTCTGTGTGGAGTTTGCATGTTCTCCCCGCGTTCGCATGGGTTTCCTCTGGGTGCTCTGGTTTCCCCCACAAGTCCAAAGACGTGTTACAGGTGAATTGGGTAGGCTAAATTGTCCATAGTGTATGAGTGTGTATGGATGTTTCCCAGAGATGGGTTGCAGCTGGAAGGGCATCCACTGCATAAAACATGTGCTGGATATGTTGGCGGTTCATTCCGCTGTGGCGACCCCGGATTAATAAAGAGACAAGCCAAAAAGAAAATGAATGAATGAATAATGATTTAACAACCAATAACTAGCAAAGAAAACACCAAACAAACCTATAAATAGAGGCTATTTATTGTTTACCAACCCTTTGTAACATTGTTTTACAAGTAAACTAATGTTTCAAACATCAAATTACTATAAAATAATGATTTAACAACAATAACTTAGAAAACACGTAGGTTCAATTGTTTTACAACACAAACTGAACATTGTTTTTAAAAATGATGATAATATGTAACAACAATATAGAAATTTCACATTGAATTGAACAAACTAAATAATGTTCTGCTTTATAAGCAACAAACAAATACAGGCTACATAACAAATGTTGCACTGTTTTAATGAACAAAACATTAAATAAACACAAACATTGTGTATTAAGAAACATAAATATTTTACTTAAACCATTAAATGAATACATTTTATAACAAAACAAACAAATGTGCTTTATTATTTTCCCTTTCCAGCAAACGAACAAACAGCATCTAAATTATTAAAAAGCGAAGACTCTTTGAAAATCACTGGTGGGATGAATAAACATGGCTGTTTTTTGTGTGTGTGTGTGTGTGAGGAGTCTCTTGTGTATGGACTGCAAGGCGATGTCTGAAGCCCAGCCCTTTTCCACGAGCGGCCGCCGGGTCGCACTAGCGGACAATAACTCCTCTGTGAACTGACGCTCACCTCCCGTTATTCCTCACCGAAACACTCACTCCCGTCCGCCAGTGACAGACAAGAGACGGGCTTCCAGGAGTTTGCGCCTCTAAAAATACACAGGAGCCCCTTCAATCATTTCAGTGTTTAGGAAATCATCCTTTGGCTGGAAATAGACACGTGTGTTGCGGGCGGACACGAGCGCTCCCGGTGAAGTTTATGGACTGAAAGTCTCGTCGCTCGTGCGGATTAACAGGACCCAAATCACTGCCAGTCTATGAGAAGCGAAGCGTCGCGCTTTTTTGTTTGTTTCAAAGAAGACTTCAATGCTTTAAATGCAGGTAAGAAGAGAACAACCCATTGTTGCTGTCAAACATCTCTACTTTCAGTTGTTTGGTGAAAGAATTGTGGTTATTTATGTGGACGTTAACTTCTTTGATTATGAACACAGTGGACACGGATTTAAATATTTCTGAGACAAAAAGAAGTTTCCAAAATCTTTAATAGATAAACCAATGCCTATATTTAATCTAAATGTGGATTTTACTTATATGTTCACATTTTCTTGTGATTGAATTGTCAAAATGATCAAGAATGGTCAGTTTAGTTGTGTCTGTAGTTTGTACGGTCGTATTGAATTGCTTTATTTAGATGGAGAAGCTCATTCAGTGTCTGAGGTTGCAGTTGGGAAAGATATTGTTTGGATTGTCATACTTGAATTATACCGGTATGTATTGGATTACAGACTACTTATGATTCAGTGTTTGCAAAACCTGTAGATCACATCATCATCGTCCCAGTGAACTTGCTGAACAGCTGCACACAAAGGTGCATTCAGTCTTTTCGGGGGGCTAAATTTAATGCTCTTAATTCTAAGCAAATGAATTATTAGAGAAAAGTATTTCATATTACATAACTTAATACACAATTTCACATAATATGACGATTTTTTACATTTCATTCTAGATGATTTTACATGGAGTGGTGTTCCTGGATTAATCACACCGTAATCTGACCAAATTATAAGGGTAACACTTTACAAAATGGTTGTATTAGTTAATATTAGTTAATGGTAACAACCAATGAACTATACATCTTTACAGTATTTATTAATCTCAATTAGTCAATGGTAAAAAAAGTTGTGGCGACGTTGCATTTTGTTTGGAAATGAAAATCGAGTTGATATCAGAACCCAACGTAAGCCAGACATCAATGTCCAACGCTTAAAATCAACCAAATAACAATGTCTAATGATCAGCTTGACATTGTGTGGATGTTACCACTATGACGTCTATCAGATGCTAAGTTTTCTTTGCCATACCCGACGAATAAATGTCGGTATTTGACATCAATATAACATTGGTTAAAGATGGAATTGGTCAACCTGAAATCAACCAAATATCAATGTCGTTTGACGTCATTATTGGACGTCAAAATAGCGTTGCCTTTAGACGCTGGCTAGACATTAAATTTTGGTTACCTGATGTCACGACCTAGATCTAACCTAATATTAAAGTTTTATGACGTTGTGTGCATGCTGGGGTTAACTAATGAAACCTTAACATAAAGCTCGGTCATTGTAAGGTTTATTACCAATAATTTGTTTACACAATTTGGGTCTTTCAGATTTAAAATGACAAAGCATCAAATAAAGCAAAAGAAGATATACCGGTTCCATTTCAGCCGCCAGCTGTTAGTTAAATTGCATACATCCAGGCCAGTGGATGTCACTAAACAAAAAGATAATACTCTCATTCTAAAATGTTGGATCTGCTTTTTACAATATGCTTTATTATGACAAAAATCATACCAATTTGGTTTGTATGAAGTCAAAATATCACCATGATTGTCACACAACATGTTTCCAGCAAGATGGAGGAGACCTTGGTTTAAAAGCACAAAAGACAGTTGCAGCTTGGTTAAATGGTGCTCAGAGAGGAAGGTGTGAAGTACAAGCGTTTTTTAATGAGCATGTATTTTAGGAGGTCATCAATCTGCCTACCAGCATCTGTTGCCTCATGGTGGATTCTTCGACTGTGTTGTGTGTTTTTTTTGGCAGAAGAGCTTCTTCTTTTTAACCACAATATACTGAACTTGACATATTTGGGATCTGGTACGTCTGCAGTTTCATGCATCAGCTAAAAACACAAGCGACCTCATGTTTTGTTGTAGTGTTATGACTCTAATGTCTTCATAATGAAATAAACTAAGATTATGTAGGGGAACTTTAAATAACAGTCAGCAGAGATTAAAGAGATACTTCACCCAAAATTCAAATCTTCTCAGTATTTACTCACCTTCAAGTGGTTAGAAACCTTTATAATAGGGCTGCACGATATTGGAAAAATCTGACATTGCGATATTTTGTCGTATTTTGCTATATATATTGCAATATACTTTTGTTATACTTGGAAATAATTTTTAGTCACATTTTATTTTAAGGTTCAATTCTCGCTCTTAGCAAACCATTTTAAATTTTGCTTCAATAAACTCATAATTTGCTCCTTATTAATAGCTATTAAGATAGTTTAGGTATTGGGTGGGATTAGGGATGTATACAGATTATACAGAACATGTGCTTTATAAATACTAATAGGCAGCCAATGTCTTAGTAACATGCATGCTAATAAGCAACTAGTTATTAGAGAGTATTGGTCCTTAAAGTGTTACCAAATATATTAATTTTAATTGACTGCATGATTCTGTGGGGGAGTGAATCATGCATAACATGTAATAAACAAACGACAAGAATAAATAATTGCATTAAAGCAAAGATAAAAGTGAAAATAAACAGTGCATGTTTTATGGTTTTGTATATTTGTAAAAATTACACTACAAAGTCAACATTGTATATCTTTGCAATGTGACTATTGCGGATACACACATTGTGATATCGATGCTGAAACAATATATTGTGCAGCCCTATAAGTTGGTTTCTTCTGTTGAACACAAAAGATGAGATTATAAAGATGAAGCTGGAAACCTACTGTATAACCACTGACTTCCAAAGTATCTGTTTTTCCTACTATGGAAATCAATGGTTACAGGTTTTCAGCTTTCTTCAAAATATCTACTTTTGTGTTTAACAGAAAAAGGAAACTCATAAAGGTTTGTAACCACTTGAATTTGCCGGTCTCACAGCGGGGATCTGTTGTGGGAAACAATGTGATGGACTTTCATCTTACAGTCAAGTAAAGGACTTCCTATCTTCATCTTTATTTGACTAGCAAAGTAAACCTAAAAATGATCAAGCGCAGCATTTCCTACAATAATATCTCATAAGCGTGACCCGTCCTGTATTGGTTTTTCCACTCATCGAGGAACAAGTCAGTGGTTCAGTTTACCTCACATGTGCTGTTTGCGCTGCTTTATCTGTTCATCATCTACAAAAATATGTGAATGTGAAGCCAAAAAATGTTGTGGTTTAAGTCCAAAAATGCTTCTCTTGTTTCCATCTCTGGCTTTCTTGTATCAGCAGAAACCTTGCTCAAAGATGGCCATCTGCTCGCTGCTTTGTAGTTTCCTTCAGCACAATATCAGATTAACCCCTCACCTCGTGTTCTGTGTGGAGTCAGATTGGGACGGTTGTAGCGTGAAACCACGGGGTCTGGAGGGTGGTGGCTGGGGTTAACAGGTGCTAGCAGACATAGATCCTAAAGGGTTGGCCCTCAGCCTAAAATAGTGGTCTGTGTGTTCACAATTTGTGGTATTGATTTTATCCTAGCGGTTCAATCAGCACCGTGTCATCTTTTTATATGTGTCACTGAGTCAAAACCAATAGATTGGTACGCTCTAGTTTTTTTTGCATTCTAGTGTTGCTTTAGCCTGGTTAAGTGGTGTTTAAAGAGGAAGGTGTGAAGATTTTAATGAGCATGTGTGTTAGGAGGTCATGAATCTGCTTCTTAGCTTCTGTTGCCTTGTTTTGAGTTTGTAACATTGAACTTGACCTTTTTTTTAGCTTCATAAATCAATCTCATATTTATTTTACTGTGTTGTCATGTTACAATTTTTTTACTGTACTGGGTATATATTATTTACACTGTAAAAAATGATTAGTTGATTTGACAAAGTGAGTATAAGCTCATTGCTTTTAAACTGATTCATTGACTTTACTTAAAAAAGTGAGTTAACCTGATACATTTGCCTGTTAATGAACCATGTGCATAAATTAGCACTGGGCAAAAATAAATTGTGATTAATGGCATCCAAAATAAAAATGTTTTTTGACATAATATAGACCATTTCAATATTTTTTAATGTCATTGGCTCATGAACATTTCCTGCTTCTTACCACACCATTTCATAACTGTAACAAGAGGCAATTTAATCATGTCTTCACGTTAAAACAGAAATCATCACATTATTTATCAATATGTGGACCTTTTTGGATTTTCGGAAGCTATAGAAATGAAAAATGTAAAACAGGAAATACTTTAGGACCATTATTTTTGTTTACATCGCTCAAAATGATATATATGTGTGTGTACTGTGTTTATTTAGTATGTATATATAAATACACACTTGCATGCTTGCTATGTTTCAGAAAATGTTTATTTATATTTTGATATAAAAATATATGTATATGATACAAATGATATCTACATTTAAATATTTATGTAACAAAATTGTTATGTATAGTTTTGTATCTATATACATTGTAAAAAATGCAGGGATCCACACAATCCATTCACATTGCCCCTTCACAAATCGATTAAGTTAAGGCTGATTTATACTTCTGCGTCAAGCACACGCGTAGGCTCTGGTGCAGCCTTTGCACGGTCGCATAGCTCTTGCTGTGGCGGATGCCGACGCTGATCCGCACCTCTCAAAAGAATTTACCTACGCGTTGCAATGATGCGTAGCGCAAGCTTTGTAATTGGACGACTTGATAGCTGTGACCAGTGTGGGCGGGACCGAGAGAATGTTGAGTCCCGTGAAGGAGCACCAGATGGAAACTTTTGTTTTGTGTTTACCTGATGATTAAAGTTGCTGCACATCCGCCGATTTCCACCTCTGAATGAGCGAGTTTAGCTACTTGTACATTAAGGTAACACTCAGAAAAAACAAAACACCCGTGAAGAAACTTGACAGAGAGGAACATAAAAACTTACTGCCAGCTAGCTTTTTGGAAGAGTTATTGCAGAGCAACACAAACAGTGCGCAGAAGTATAAATGCACCACTAGGGGCAAGGCTGGCGCCGTGGGTCATGCCGAAGACTTGACGCAGAAGTATAAACCAGCCTTTAACTTACAGTAACACATTTAAGCGTATTGAACATAAAACAATTAAGTCGTCCCAAAAATCTAAAGAATTGTGTTGTTTTAGCTCAGTTTTAGTAGTTTGAACAAGCAGCAAAATCATGTTTTGACTGAATGTCTGTGTATCACATATAAATAATAAATATATATTTAATACAGGCGGCGGAGTAGGTAGTAGGTCGCTGGTTCGAGCCTCGGCTGGGTCAGTTGGCGTTTCTGTGTGAGTTTGCATGTTCTCCCTGCGTGGGTTTCCTCTGGGTGCTCCGGTTTCCCCCACAGTCCAAAGACATGCTGTACAGGTGAATTGGGTAGGCTAAATTGTCCGTAGTGTACGAGTGTGAATGAGTGTGTATGGATGTTTCCCAGAGATGGGTTGCGGCTGGAAGGGCATCCGCTGCATAAAAAACATGTGCTGGATAAGTTGGCGGTTCATTCCGCTGTGGCGACCCCGTATTAATAAAGGGACTAAGTCGAAAAGAAAATGAATGAATATTTAATACACAGACATATATTATGTAAAAAACAAACTTTTATTTTGGATGCAATTAATTGCAATTAATCTTTGCCCAGGACTAGCATAAATAAATAAATAGAAATATAATTTTAAGTCAATGTAAGCAAGATACAATGGGTTTACTCAACTTTCTAAGTAAAGTATAAATCATTAACTTAAAAAAGTGATTCACCAAGCCAGTATGTTAATGGTTTGTCAGTTTGTTTGCATTTTAGCTAGCTTTTCCATTCAAACGACAGGGATCACGAAACCTTGACATGCTAGGAAACCTAAAATTTAATAAATGAAATGTTGAAAAGACCTCGCACACACACGCACAGTATTCTTTTGTCATATACTGTTTTATTTATTCACTGAGAGTTGCGATTTAGAGGGTTACGCACCCCAGAACTTGAAAATGGAAGGTAGAAAATTAATATTTAGTGTTTGGTACAAAACATCCTTGAGCCTTGAGGTATAAAAAAATGGAAGGACAAGATAAATCATTCTGGATTCTTAAAGTCATGCCAGTGCTTCCATGGCAAGGTCAGTTTCTTGGATATACAGTGAAGCAACCTGAGGATCAGACGTTCACTAATAAGTCTGGCAAACAGATGAAGGCTTTTAAAGAGATTTGAAATTGGCGTGTTCTTTTGATTGTTGTTTTTTGGGTCAGTGTGACCTTCTGTATATCAGGACAGAGCACGTCCTAAACACATTAATGGAGTAATATTGCAATGTTCATTTTTAATCTAAAAAATACCAAAATGGCTCGGTGCTCATGATCAAATTGCAAAATCTATGATTTCCTTCAATAAATATAAGCGCCGGATGTTTCTGAGTGATCAAAGTGGCAGTGTTCATTTAAAAAAATCAGCTCGATTCACAGGAAATGCTTAAATTCATTTCTAATTTTGTCTGGTTAACGATTTTTGTTAATTACACAGCATTTAACTGTAATAAGCTGTATTAGCAAAGTTATGCAGTATGTTGCTGTATTTTTAAGTTGCATTGTGAAAATTACTGTATATTTTAAAGTAAAGATATACATATAGTTGTAAATACATATACAACAAGATAAAAGGTGCTTTAAATGTAAATACAGTAATTTTGCTGTAATGGATTTACAGTAAGTTACTGTAGATTCTACAGGAAATTGTTAACGGTAGGGCTGAACAATATATAGTTTGAGCTATCAATATCGCAATGTGTGTATTTGCAATAGTCACATTGCATGATTAGATTATTTATTAAAGATTAGATAAAGATACTATTAAATTATATATATATTTTAATTATTTATACAATGATGACCAT
The DNA here is from genome assembly GCA_903798195.1 of Danio kyathit. Taxonomy (NCBI): domain Eukaryota; kingdom Metazoa; phylum Chordata; class Actinopteri; order Cypriniformes; family Danionidae; genus Danio; species Danio kyathit. The sequence goes on from LR812541.1 coordinate 16,229,923, forward strand.
GTTATTTTACATCTTGTTCAATTTCTGTACTTGACGACTGTTAGACTAACAGTAAAAACCAGACTTTTTATTTTTAATTGTAATTTATTATAATATATCCAAATGAATTGCATATAAAAGTTTTCAGATCATCCCAGTCGATCTAAATGGATGAAATCTTTCCAAATAATGGAGTTACTCCATTAAGTTAATTATATAATTAATAATTAACAATAATTAACAATAATTAACTTGTTAATAAAGGTTCAGCGGCAGAACCACACCTCACTTTGTCTCCTTAACCAATCAAACTTATTTAAGGAAGACCATCCGTCTAGCACTGTTCTTCTCATTCTTTTGAACCCACCCTCCCTCCCCCTATTTCCTTGCTTCCCATTCACAATCCTATAACCCTCTTCACTCCTACATGTAGGTTGAATCGGGGGGTCCAATCACTCTGCCAAAATATTACAGAGACAGTTCCCCCACTCTCTGGGTATAGTAGGACGCCCGATCAACCTACCCACCTATTCACCAGTCATCCTCTTACTCCCCTTCCCCTTCATCCCACTGTTCTCTTACTATCCTCTTCATCCCTACAGTAAAGTGTAGCTCAAAGTGTGGTGTGGTCCATGCTGATGAAGTGCTATTCAAATCATCTGGTGAAGTTTTATTCATATTGCAATATATATTGCAGCAAAACAAAATATCGCAATGTCACATTTTTCCAATATCATGCAGCCCTAGTTAACAGTGTATAATGATAATTTGCAAATGAAACATAAGGCCAGCATTGTACCAGACTTGTAATGAGAAGCATTTAGTTGTTTTGCATAACATGTAATTTTGTAATTATGTGATTATTATTGTTTTATTGTGTAATTTTTGGAAGAGTCACAAATGGTGCAACATTGCAAACAAGCACATGGAATCTGGAGATTTTGAATTACATTTGCATTTTCTGTTATAAATCATAATTACAAAATCTGCAACCCTATCCTCGCAACTTTTAAAATCACTCAGAATACCATTGCATGTTACATTTAGTTTTGCATATGTTGTTGAATTTAATTCACTACCTACTGCATATGCTTAGAGTGTAATTGTATATTGAAAACTCATAATGTTGCTGTCTTTGCAAAGCCATGCCAGCACAGTCTTTGTGCTTTTGTGTGTGAGAGTGTGTGTGTTAAAGAAAGCCCACCCGGGTCTTCTTATTAGTTCTGGTCACATGTGTAAAGGCCTTGCATACTTCTCCATTCTTCCCGGTGGGTACACTTTTACACTAACGACCCTCATATTAGCTTAAATTCAACAGCTTTCCCACATTTTCCCTATAAAACCACACTAATAATACTCACTAAACCTTCAACTATTTTACCTTTCGTTAAGGGAGTTGATCTTCTGAGTATATATTCATGCACCTCTGTTCTCAATGCCCTGCTGAGAAGCTAAACCTCAAATGCTAGGCTAGTGTGCCAACATCCATCCTAGCGGTGCCCTGTCCATAAATAACCCTTTTTATTAGGGCACGGTTGAAGTGTTTACCTTGCCAGAGTGAACTTTTCCTGTATTTTTAATCTAGACAGGGGACAGAGAGAGGCCCAGAGATTAATAGGCTTGTGGAGGTGTTGCCTGCGCTAACAGATGGGGACAGTTGTGGCTAGCGTCGAGTCTTTATGTTGCTGTTTTTTATGTTTTTATTTGAGTGAGTGTTGAATGGGTGAAAACACTTTCACTGTCTCCCACTCACACATACTTGTCAGTTTGTCTCCTAACAATTCACACACACACACACACACACACACACACACACACACACACACACACACACACACACACACACACACACACACACACACACACACACACACACACACACACACACACACGAGCACAGAGGTTCCTCTCCATGATATATTATGCTAGTGTGGCAAGTTGTTGAGCTAAAAATACAGAGTGGTGCATATGTGCTGTGACATGAGTGTGTGTGGAGGCCATGTATGGAGTTTTTTACCGTGAGGTTTCAGTGAATCTGGAGAGCGTGGCTCATAAAATATGAAATGTTTTCTATGATCTAACACCAGACTAAACTTTTCATTTTGTTTAGACTTTTTTCGTTTCCCAGTTACTTTGCTTATAATATAAGCTGCATTTCATCTCGTTTTATTTCTGCTTTTTGTTTCTTTAAAGAGAACCAACATGCCAGTATTTATTCATCCTCATGCTGATCCAAATCATTTGGAAAATAGAACAAAAATTGATGTATTTTGGAAAAACTTGATGCAGATCTTTTCCAAAAACACTATAAAAGTGCTCCATATGACTCAAGCTCTAGATTTATTTTCTCTGTTAATCTTCTGAACAATAGATTTCTGTAATGAACAGACGATAATTTAAATGCTTTCACTGTTAATCTTGAGTGTAATCCTGATATATTTAAATGGAAGCTGATTTTTGTCAAAATCAGAAAAAGCTAATCTTTTTTAAAAGTTTTATTTTGGAAATAGAGCATCTCAACTCGTCACAGCTCATCAACAGAATGCAAAATTTGGTTGCAAAAGTCAAATTGTTTAATTATTAATTTATTTATTTGTTTGTTTTTGTTGTGTGAGTGTCAGGCACTAAGATGAGCTCTTGGAGCATCAGAGCAGAGCACATTAATATTCACAACCATTCCAAATATGGTTAAAACTGAGCTTTTCATTCTAGAAGTAATTCCTGTGGTCATAAATGAGCATGTAAAACAGTTTCTTTTATTAATTTATATATATACGGTGGCATAATCGTGTATATAAAAAAGAAAATCAAACACGGAGAGTCTAAGGAACTACTACACCAGTCCTTCACATCTGCAGCTGAAGTCAGAACAGCAGAAACGGTTGCTACTTCATAAACGTTACTTTAGAGCTAGAATTTGAGTGATTCTCTAGCATAATGCCTAAAGTAATGACAAAACAGGTGATTTTGCTGACATTTTAATATTATAAGGCTGAACAGCATGAAATGCCATCAGTCTACAGAGATTTCCCAGTATTTCTTTGTTGCAATCAGGATACAACACTAATTAACACAGAAAAAGCCAAAGCAACGCAAACACTATTACTGTTGTCTTTGCAATGAGGAAAAACACTAAACACATGCAGGCATTTCTTCTTTCTTTCTGTTTACTGAATTAGTCTGCAGTAATGAAAACCACAGACTCATTAGAAACAAACAGATGGCCAACCAAATGTAACTCAGGGTTATACAAAGAGTGGCCAACACAAAATACATACATTTCTGATATGTGAATCTCATCTCACACTCAATACGCTACAATTACTATGGTATAAATACAGCACTGCAACGTAAAAAAGAGAGAGATTGACTTAGAATGTCAATCACCAATTTTATAATGATTTGATCAGCTCTAGTTTGAATACAACATTCTTTTCTCCTCTAAGGGCTTATTATGCAATCTCTGTCGCCATCTTGTGGATGGACAATGTCAACTGTCTTTGCTCTGCTCAATGACAGGCTGATTGCTGCCAGGCTGTATCTCAGAAAGTTTACATGATTAAAATAGGCACTATCCTTATAAATAAACTGCATAGTTGCAATCTAAACAACTACATTCATAAAAAGCCTCAAAAGTACATTATGTTGTCCAACAGCTGCAATATTTCAAACTGTAGTGAGTTTATTGATCTGCTGTAACTCTACAGTATGTGGGCGGAGTAATACAGGGTCAGGAGGCTGTACTAACTCGGATAATGCAGAATATTGCACGGCTATAAGCCAATCAGATTCAAGAACCAGACAGAAGTGTTATAAAAATTTTTTTTTACATTTATTTATATATATATATAATATATAATATATATAAATATATAATATATATATATATAAATCAACTGTATATATATATATATATATATATATATATATATATATATATATATATATATATATATATATATAAATCAACTGTATATATATATATATATATATATATATATATATATATATATATATATATATATATATATATATATATATATATATATATATATATATATATATATATATATATAGTTGAAGTCAGAATAATTAGCCCCCCTGTTTATTTTTTTCCCAGTTTTTTTTTTACGGAGAGAAGGTTTTTCAACACATTCCTAAACATAATAGTTTTAATAACTAATTTCTAATAACTGATTTATTTTATCTTTGCCATAATGACAGTAAATAATATTTGACTAGATATTATTTAAGACAATTCTATACAGCTTAAAGTGACATTTAAAGCCTTAACTAGGTTAATTGGGTTAATTAGGTTAACTAGGCAGGTTAGGGTAATTAGGCAAGTTATTGTATAATGATGGTTTGTTCTGTAGACTATCAAAAAAAAATAGCTTAAAGGGGCTAATAATTTTGATATTAAAAAATTAAAAACTGCTTTTCTTCTAGCCGAAATAAAATAAATAAGACTTTCTCCAGAAGAAAAAATATTATCAGACATACTGTGAAAACATCATTTGGGAAATATTTAAAAAAGAAAACAAATTAAAAGGGGGCTAATAATTCTGACTTCAACTGCATATATCTATGTAGAAATCAGAGAACAATTGAACAAATTGAATCAGTACAGTCTATGGCATCTTTAAATAAGCATGACTTGACTAAAGTGTCAGGTTGCAGCACTTTTGCAAACATATACACATCTCTTATCAGATGCTTTCTTATTTGCTGTTTTTAGAGTAGGTGACACTTAAATGTATACGCTTACGCTTCTGTAATTCTTTTTTACCTTTAAACTAAGAAAATTCACTGTGTATATATAATATATATACATATATATATAAATATATATTTATATATATAATATATATAAATATAAATCAGGATTATCTGATGTCATATGAACCAGAGCTGCATGACCATTATCAGGGGCGTCTGCAGGATTTTATTCAAAGGCACACACATATCCAGCACCACCCGCCCCATCATCCCTTATTCCTAAAATTGTTTAAAACACCTTGAATGGTAGCGGTTCCATGCGAGGAGGCTGTGCAGCTGGATCTGAATTGTCCGATGAATGAGACACGGGCTGAGCCTGGAGTTTCCCCGGCTCAGGTGCTGATGAGACTGCGATCTTCACCCCTTGTGGGGAAGCAATATTTGTCTCAATAGTTTTAGGCCTTTTGGCAAATGTCTCAATTAAGTTTAGCTGTTTTAAATAGCATTTACTCATTTTGAACCTTGTATTAAACAATAGCTATCTGAATTTTAATTTTTAGTGTGCGGAAAAACCACCAGCAAAACTAAAGGCAATAGATTTCTTTACCCATCTCCCACCATGCAAGTACATACAGACTTTAAAACACACTAACACACCTTTATTTATTCTCATTTATTCTTGCTTTGTCAATATATCCTAGTGTATACTGTTTAATAATCAATTTAAATTATGTAAAAAATAAATAAATAGGCGGCATTAATTTGCGCCCTCTCATGGTAGGTACGCACAATGCGTACAGCCGTACAGCTGCAGGTGTCACTGACCATTATACAGTATTTCTTTTGAAATACAGAAGTATTTAGACATAATTTCCATTCTTTGGATGAACTATAAAGGAGATGATTTGACACACACCACTTGCCTCCGGCCCCTGCAGAGCTATGCCAACCATTCGAAATATGGCTTCATGTAAGTACAGTAAGCCGGGGCTGTGCCACAGACAGCCAGCCTGACATGACAGCTGCATCTGCTCTCATTTTGCCTAATCCATTAGACGAAATGTTACAAGCCACTGGAGGGGGTTTGACCTCGGGTCCTTTAGACAATATATTGGCTTTATCTGTGGACATCCGCACTGTGACTCAAATATTTGTTTGGGTGAGAGGATATTAGCTGTGGCCACTGAAGCAAAGCAATTGTACCAGAGATGGACAACGACCTTTTGGTGGAGGCGGTTTATGGGACACTATTTCAGTCACACATCGTTGGCTTACTTGCATTCTTTGTTCTTGATATTGATATTTTTATGGACATATCTTGTTGAATTATACTATTATTGTGTCATTAGAGATTAATTTTTTTAATTAACAGTTATCTGTGATGTTTTTTTGTGATTTTTGGTCATTTAGTGTTAAGTTTTATACATCTAGAGTCAAAAAGCATGCAGAAAGTTGTTGTTATGGTTTAGATTTGACTGGATGTCATGCATCAGCGGCATTGTTCATTATCTGTATACCTCTGCTAGTTAGTTAATTGCTCACAGACCTCAGTGCAGATGGTAACAGCTACTCCATCTGTGCTTCTAGCTTCACCCCATTATTGTAATTGCATGTCTTACTGAAAGGAAAGATCTCTTAACATTTCAAGTTGTGGTTTGACATATACAAAGTGTGACATGTATAATATGGTCATATTTTGCAAATAACATATGAATGAGAAAGATAAAAACCTTCAAACTGACAGATGTAGGGCTGTCACAATATCTATTTTTGCTGGGCGATATATTGCAACCAAATTATTTGTTATAAACGATATTATTGCCACTTTATAACTTATATCACTAATAAAAATAATACATTTTCACAACATAATAGTTATAATTCAGGTACACTGGTTCAAAGAACATTTTATTTTTAAGACTATTTAGATGTTTGGTACAGGTTTGCAGCCTTTCTTTTTTTAAATGTTGGTTTTTCAAGCGTGTTTAACGGCTGCAACTCTTCTGCAAAATAATGGTACCTGTCTGTGAGTGTGTGCCTTTTCGCACTGTCATGTTTATATTTGTGCTGGCAGGTAACTACACCCATTACAGTTAACTGTCTGGAAGACCCCTCTCCAGTACCAACTGCGGTTGTTGTTTCTATGTTGTATGTGTGCGCACACAGCGTGCGTGGAGATGCTGCATAAGCCCGCCTTCCACAGAAAGCAGAATGCAGCGCGTTTGACAAAAAAACTTGTTATATTATAAGGCCTAATCATCATCATCATCATCATCTTAAATTTCTTTATATAAATTAGACAATATATTGTGCCTCCAAAATTAACCACTCTCATATTCATATATCACGCAATAAGTCAATACAGTATATCGACTATCGCGACAGGCCTAGACAGATGCATTAAAAAATTGCCTGCATTGCTGAATTATATTGTGGCATTCGTAAGATTAAACAGAAATTAAGGCAGACATTTAAACCTCATTCAACGTGAAAACGTGTATTATGAGGGCAAGTGTTGCTGGCATTGCCACTGGCAGCACAAATGGATTGAAATAACATACTTCATTACACATACATATACTGTAACAGTATAACAGGCTTGCTGATGTCACTTACTGTTTTCAGTTTTGGAAAAAACAGTGGAAGGGCATCCACTGTGTAAAACATTTGCCATAATAGTTGGCGGTTCATTCCGTTATGTTGATCCCTGATAAATAAAGGGTTAAGCTGAAGGAAAATGAATGAATGAATGAATGATAGTAGAAGCACTACTTTCTCAAACACTTCTTTGTCTTCATTGTTCAGACAGACAGATCTGTCTCTAATGTGTGTCATTGGTTGAGCCACAAGCTGACCTGCTCAACTAAACAGCCAGTGCAATAAAGTGTTTGATTATAGATTTCCTAGAGTCACACCACATGGCATTTTACAACATAAACTTTAGAATGTCATAAAAATGTCAGATTATCTCATTCTATTAATAAGCCCAACACTCTCAAAAAATAATGGTCTAATACAGGGGTGACCAAACTGGTCCTGAAGGGCCGGTGTCCTGCAAAGTTTAGTTCCAACCCCAATCAGACACACCTGGGCTAACTAATCAAGCTCTTACCAGGCTTTTAGAAACATCAGTGCAGGTGTGTTGAGGCAAGTTGGAGCTATATGCAGGACACCGGTCCTTCACGACCGAGTTTGGGCACCCTTGCTCTAGTAGCTTTTTAAAATGTACACTTTTGTACTTCTTAGGTACTAATGTGAATAATTTAGGCTATAGTACTGTACAGTATGTATCATTAATCTTAGAATGTGGACTCTTTAGCTCCAAACATGCACCAGTGATTTCTGAGAGTGCAACAAGCCATTTTACCTCAATTAATACAGAAATAATATAACAGTAAATTAATAATAAAATAAAACAGAAATTAAGGCAGACATTTAAACCTAATTCAACTTGAAAAACATGTATTATGAAGGCAATTGTTGTTGGCATTGCCACAGGCAGTGTACAGTAAATGCATTGAAATAACATACTTAACCTTTATTACACATACATATAACATTACACAAAATAAAGAATCATCACGATGAACGTGTGTTGTAGTGTTGCAACATAATGATGTTTTACTGAAACAACACCATTGAAATTAAAGTTTTTATAAATAAATAATTACATGTCATTTAACAATCATTAGTAGCTCTTATTTAAGGTGCCCTGACATGGTTTTCTGAATATTATCTGTCAAGCAGTGTTTGATGTCGCTGTCTGTATAATGTAAAAGTTCTGCAGAATTTGAAAGATCAGAATGCATGACAAAGCTGTTGTCTCCTAAAAGAAAGAAGCGGCTCATTCGAAAGCGCTGAAACTAGCAGCAATTTCAGTTTTAGTTCTATAACTGATCTTTAAAAGATTTGCCTTATGCAAACCACTGGCTGCCTGCAAACATCATCTGCTTTGACCCTCAAAAATAGTAGTGGTTTCGTGTTGACCACATTTTTCTGAGAAAAAGTGTTTATTATTGAGACAAAACATTTATTCTACACTGTAAAAAATATACGATCAATTAGTTATGACAGCATATGTTTTTAGTTCATTGTAACTGATTAAACTATGTTAATCATGTTCTAACTTCATTTTATAAGCTACTCAAGCTGTTTTAAGTCAGTTTAACATAAGTTCAATGAACTCAACGAACCTTAATAAGATTAATTTTGCTACAGTGTAGTTACTGAAACTATGAAATTAACTACCTCATGAACAGTTAAATATTCTTCTACTGTGCAATAAACGTGCAACACTTTCTAATACACACTTGTACACAGCACCTTATAACAATATACAATGCAATACTTTCTCACACAAATTTACAAAAAATATGTACATGGAATTCAACACCCAGATCCTTTTGACTAACTGCATCTCTGTTTAATGTTTATTGCCTTTTTCTTTTGTCATATTTAATTTTGTGTTGTCACTTGTCACTTTATGTACACTGGAAGCTTCTGTTGCCAAAACAAATTCCTTGTGTGTGTGGAGCACACTTGGCAATAAAACTGATTCTGATTCTGATTAATCTCTTAATTGAATCTAAATTGTATCTGCACTTGTATCTGTTGTTTGTAATGAGAGACTTTGATGACATGATAGGGCTGGGCGGTTTTTTCGATTTTTTTCGATTAATTCGAATTTACGTTTTAAGACGATTTTATTTTTTACAAAATCGAGGAATCGCGGTTTTTTAATAAAAATATTAAAGCCGCTTTTCCACTATCGTGCCAAACCTTTCTAAACTGTTAGACAACCGTGCTGAATTGTGCTGATTCTGTGTGTTGACGTCGCGGCTCTGTTGATGTGCTGCCACAGCTGGTAGCGGAAGCGCGCCAGGGCGGACCGGCCTTTGGGAACACCGGGACATTTTCCCGCTAGAGCAACAACAGCCCCGCAATCAGACAGCCAGCTTCGCGAATGTTTCCATGCGCGTCGTGCTGTTGTTCGCGTCCCGCAGCCGTCTGTGTCTCCCGCGCGAGCTGCGAGACGGGGACCCGCGCACCACTTGAAGGACGGTTATGGCGTGTTGTAAATGTCGGTCACCGCAGAAAGTCAAATCTTTCTTTAATTTGGACTTTTGCTTGAATTACGGAGTGGCACAGTAGCTGTCAAGGTACTGTATGAATTAAATCATAACCCATATATGCACCAATAAACAAGTAAAATGAATGAATGAATAAAATAAATATGGATTCTTAAATGTCGGCAGTTTTTACTCCAAAAACATATCAGTACGTATCGACAAATGTTTTATAAAAAATAAATTAAGCAATTTCCAACATTTCAGCTATAGACTGTTATACGATTCAGTTAAATATAAGATAGACATTTAAATATAGATAGATATGTAACAGGTTTCTGTGGGTTTTTTTTTTTTTTCACGGTGATCTTTAATATACACTGGGTGGTGGAGCTACACACAAATATTTTCTAAAACGTCAAGCAGATATTTGTCTATAGCTCGTTAGTTATTTATGAAGACAAAAAATAATTAAAATAACAAAAATAAAACTATAAAATTACAAAGATAAAAAGAGCAGCATTCTGCTAAATATAGTCCTTTATATCCTGATATGCTATGTGTTGTTTCATTCGTTTTTTTATATTTAACTTGATGCATTCGTTATTTAATATTTAAATACAAAATCGTTTAAATGGTTATATTTTACCATCAAAATGTAGTATATTTTATATCATTACCAATTTTTGATATAAAACTGCTGTTATTTTATTGATTGTTATGAAATAATTTAAGTGCTATATTTTTTATTAGTGAAAGTGCCCGCTCACTTTGGCAAGGCCTGTCTAAATATATATTTCTGCCATGCCACTAATACAGATAAACTATTGTTGCATTATCATTGTTTATTTTTCTGTTATGTACAGAGATTTGAATATTTATTTCCCCTCCAATCATTTTAATCTTCAAGTTACATTTTGGTCATTTTCTCTCCAAATAAAATTTGCCCAAAGCTGCACAACATATGACCTGCTGTGACTTCTATTGTAGCTATGTTTAGCATCCCTATATGAGAGAGTGCCATAACCGCGTTTAGTCACACTATTGCTTTTCTTTTACAAGTGAGCATGAAAAAAACAGACTAGTTTCAGCATTTATTTAAATTTAAATGAACAAGGTAAGCTGGTAAGGTAGTTACACAGTAAAAAAAAAATTAATAAAAAAATTAATAAAAAATCGAAATCGAAATGGTGAATCGGTCAAACTTTATGAAAAAATCGAGATTTTTTTTTTTTGCCATATCGCCCAGCCCTATGACATGATGACTAATTTAAATGTGCCTGATTGGCCACTGGATTCATTAGCTCAAAAGAAACATGTGATTGGATATAATCTTCAGTGTTTTAACAAGTAAACATAACTATATCTGTATGTGATGCTAAAAAATGACTCTTTTCTCTTCTTTTCACATTTAATTACATTGTGAAGGGGTATTTTTTGCCCAATTATATATATTTTTCCATTTTTAATGGTATTTTTGTCATAAGCTTGCTTTATTTTCTTATATATGGGATTATTGCTATGGAGGACAGGAAGTGATTCTTCTACATAGGAATCGCTATCAGAACGTCAAAATGTTTATGTTTTGTGTTGTTTATAATTGTTTAAATCGACCAAAATAAGAAATGCCGAACAGCTTTTAAAGACTTCCAAAAGTTTTTGCTCATAAAGGGGGGAAAGTTCAAGAAACTGGCTGAAAACAGAAGAAAATGAGGCATGTAATAAACATTCAATGCATCCATGTGTACAAACTTTTTTTGAACTTGATAATTCATTTGACAGCACCAATAAAGATTATATACTGGCCTAGCTATGGGTATAAATATGTTAATGTGTTATATAAAAACCAGATACAGACACTGCCACACCTATACAAAATCCAGACGAATACAAAGAACGTACCCTGACATGTAATCGCTGTAATTAAATTTTAGTCTTGTTTTGCCATAATCCAAGTCTGTACTGGCGTTTTGGTTGAATAAACAACCGCAACATTAACGTCTATATGCACAGCAGCGGTGAACGTTTGTAGATGGTAAGTTCATTAACCGAACAAAATAGAAATGCAACCCTTGCGACAAAACTAGACGGTTATTGTTGTGGAGCACTCTCCCCCCTTACAAAAATAAATAAATAATAATGTAGACTATGCGTCCACGCTTTTGTATGCTTCATTTGTTATTTCGTGATGTCTGGAAGATATTCGTGTGGGGAAAAAACTACAGTTATTTATAATAAACATGTTTTTGAAGCACATAGTAAAGTGTATAATCTGTACAACTCTTTGTTAATGAATGCTACAGAATACTGTAGCATAGTAAACTAATAAACTGTATTAAATAACATTAGTGTAAACTCTGCTGCATTGTGATGGTGTATAATTATAGCGTAGAAAACTGAAGCCTATTGAATAAATTGTTTATTACTACAGTTTTGTTGTGCCACAGCAACAATATAATTGCTATGACAGTTTAATTTAAGTAATTATCTGTAGTATGCTTTCAAACACTAGTATTTATCTTTTCATGTAATGTAATAGCTTATACAGTATCTACCGCATCGATGGCAGGCAAATATATTTTAGTTCAGTAGAAAACTCAGTCCTCTTGATGATATAAGGATCATGGCCAACATATATGGTTATTTTCTATTCATATCTTCTTTCAAATATGGTATAAATTGCAAAAATACAGACTTCCCTCATGTCTCCCATTCAGTTTTTTTTTACTTCCTGCCCTCCACCTGAATTTCATGCATCACCAGAACCACGTGATTGAAAACAACCTATATTGTTATAGGTGTTTAGTTTCCATCATGCACTGTGAGAATTAAGTGAATCATTACATACTGGGCCATCTGACCAATCAGAAGAGAGCAGATTCTCAGAATTTAGAAAGGAAGGAACTTAAAGCACATATCTTTCAGAAATAAGACAATGTGAAGTGTACTAAAAGAGGAAATGACAGTATTAAACAAAATGAGGAACATTTAAAATAGCAATAATGTGAAGCTACTCAAATTAGGGTGTAATTGATGGGTACGAAAATGTACCGATTCAACTATTAGAGTCCATGATGATCTGTTTTCACAAGCAATTAGGTTTGGGAAACGTAATGCCCACACTTCATCCCACCATGCTCTGAAAATGCATGCAAAAGTGCAAATTGTCATTATTCCACATGCATGAGTGAATTACTCGTAAGGAAATAGTGGTGCTATTTAACACGCTCGTATAATGGCTTTAAATGTGGTTAGTTTGCACTCAGTTCCACTTGCAGGCACCGCTGTACAGTAATGCAAGCTGGCTGGTCTAACCTTATTTGTCAGGAAGCTGTAAAAGATCTATGCACTGGCTAAAATCAATGAGGCCAAACCATTGCACGAGTAACGAGCCCCCTTTCAAGTGTCGATCCCAAGCATCTGCCCCCTCTCTTCAATCGCACCCTCAGAGAGAAAGCAGGATTACACCTCTCAGTGCTGAATCACCCCCTTTCCTTGCTCAAATCTCAAATGATCGGGATAATGAAGAGTGTGGGGGGGAGAGAGAGGGATGGTGGGAAGCCGGTCTGACTCAACACACCCCTCCTTCTCCAGTGATGCCTGCTCCGTAATCCCCTTAATCCCATTGGCTCTGGAAATAATGCTGTTTGATCAACTGATCAATTTATAACTGCCACTTCATCCGTGCTTCACATAGCTGAGGACAGAGCATTGAAGGCATGCAGAGACTGCTGTGGCTCACGAATATTGACACAGTTAAAAGCAAAGTTGTTTTGTCGTGATATTTGTATTAGTGCTGCAAGATATTGGAAAAAAACTGACATTGTGATATTTTGTATTTCTGTGATATATATTGCGATATGAATATACAGTGCTCAGCATATATAAGTACACCCCTCACAAATCTTTTAAAATTAAAAGATTAAATTCATATTTTTAATAGGAAGCTATACAATATTATATTTGTGCATATACATTAGATTAGTCAGTACTGAAGCCAAATCTGGAGCTTATCTAACAAACTAACTTTAGATAACAGTTCAAAAACTAGTTTACCCAAATGTATATGTTATAGAAACATATTAAATACAATTAAAAAAAATAAATCTAGAGAAGCAAAAAAAATGAAAAATAGTTTTTTGCAATATTTAGCTTGAATTTAATTGCATTATCTTTCAATTTCTCAATATGTTTGGTGACTAAAATATTAGTTTAAAAAATATCTGTTTAATAAATCTGTTTTGTTTAAATGCACCAAAATACATTACCTATATTAACTGAGAAATGGATAAAAATATTCATTTTCAAAATGAGGTGTACTCAATCCTGAGCACTGTAATTTCACAATATGACTAAAGTAACTGTTTGGAAAGAACACATCATTTTACATTAATTGGGATGAATTTGTAAGGGAGTGCATCTCCATAAAATATCCACAAATGGTGTACTGATCTGTGGTTCATGGTTAATTATAATCCCAAGTTGACATTGCAGATCCGCACATAGTGATATCGATGTTGAAAAGATATATTGTTTAGCTCTAATTTGTATCTATTTGTAAAGTTAAATTTGCAGATCCAACTTCATTCATTCATTTTCCTTCGTCTTAGTCTCTAATTCATCAGGGGTCGCCACAGTGGAATGAACCGCCAACTATTCCAGCATATGTCTTACACCAGGGGTGCTCAACCCTATTCCTGGCGATCGACCTTCCTGCAGTTTTCAGTTGCAGCCCTTATCAAACACACCTGCCTGTAATTATCAAGTGCTCCTCACGTTCTAAATAATTAGTTCAGGTGTGTTTGATCAGGGTTGGAGCTGAAATCAGCTGGAAGGTCGATCGCCAGGAACAGGGTTGAGCACCCCTGTCTTACACAGTGGATGCCTATTCAGCCGCAAGCCAGTACTGAGAAACACCTATACACTCTCGCATTACACTGCGGCCAATTTAGTTCATCCAATTCACCTATAGCACATGTCTTTGGACTGTGGTGGAAACCGGAGCACCCGGAGGAAACCCACGCCAACAAGGAGAGAACATGCAAACACCACACAGGAATGTCAACTGGCCCAGCTAGGACTCGAACCATCGACTTTCTTGCTGTGAGACGACAGTGCTAACCACTGAGTTACCATGCTGCCCAAATCCAACTTATGAATTGATAAATAATGAAATTTGTAGCAAAAATAAAGGAAGTGATACATTGTGTTATTTTTAAAGTAGCTGATTGTAATTTGAAGGTCTCTAATAATAAGCTACCAACTCCAAACGACAATTTTCTCATAATATACAGTGCAGCATCAGCTTATTTCTCACAAAGTTTAAAGTCCACATGAACCAGAAGCTGTGACCATTTGGTTTTTTTTCGTATTGTGATGCAGTTCCTAAAGAAACGGAATATTAAATGCGAAAACAGTGGGCGTGGCTTGTGTTTTCAACTGCGAGGTGATTGGATGTACTAAAGTAGGCATTTCATTCAGAAATAACTGGAAAAGGGTTTTAGAAGAGTTATTACAACCTAACAGCCACCTCCTTCTAACCATTTCTGTTTATCAAAACTGACAGGTGAATGGGCGTGGTTAAGTATGTTAAAACAATCTCCACACACACGATGTAGCCTAAACGCTTGATACGTGATTATTCACACTTATTTGATATATCATGGGTAGGTGGGGTATTTTCATCTTTGGGTGAACTATTCCTTTAAGTGAAATACACTAATCGCAATATACATTTCTCATATTTTTTCATCTTAGTACACAATGTAACTACAGAAGAGTCAACTTTTGGACCCACTTTATATTAAGTGTCCTTAACTGCTATGCACTTATGTCAAAATATAAACACAATGTACTTACTGTGTTCATAATGTATTGCAGAACACTTCTGGTGCTCTTGAGGTGAGATATAGGGTAGAGTTAGGGACAAGTTTGGTGGTATGGGTAGGTTTAAGGGTGAGTTAAGGTTTAAGGGATGGTCAACAATGTATTTATAGATGTAACTACATAATTAATAACAGATGTAATTACATGCATGTATTTAATCAAGCTTAAGTACAACGTAAAAGCATGTATTTATACAATAAGTACATTGTAACAAATTAGTAGTTTCAGTGTAAGTACAGATTTGTTAAGGCCACTTAATATAAAGTTGGACCAGCAGAAGTCTTTGGCCATATTTGAGCGAGATGCTAATGATCTAATCTGATTCCATGATCTATGCTAAGCTAAGCTAAAAGTGCACCCAGGCCTAGAGATCAGCTGAATAGATTCAAAAACTGTAAAACTATAATGTTTAACTGTGTTCCTTTAACAAACTTTAAAATTTGAGAATAGCTGCTTAGGGGTGAGTTTCCGAAACAACGACATAACTCGCGGCTGAACTATCATAGTTCGATGCATCGTTTAGGGAAAGAACTATGTAGTGACGAGTGTTTCCCAAAACCCCTAGTTTCTCTGTCGCAGATCCATCGCTTGAACCACGTTAGTCATAGTGTTAAATGCCCATAATGATGCTCTAAACGGGGTGGAGTAACTACTTCTTTAGAGAACAGCCCCATCATTTCTTTGTGCAAATTATATTGTTTTACACAAACACGCATTTAAAATAGAATCCAATTTTAGTTTTGGTAAAAACATGCACTCGTTTTCCATATTCATTGAAATATATGTAAATGACACATACAGTATAGGGCCTGTGTTTGCTTTACTAATATTATTGAGAAGTTGAACATTACATATTCTATTCTAAAACATAAAATCACTTACAAAAGCTAACATTATTCTAATATCATGTATAAATCATATAAATAAATAAATAATGAGGTTATTTATTATAAATATATTTACTTTAATAATAATATTAATGGCAACGCAGTGGCGCAGTAGGTAGTGCTGTTGCCTCACAGCAAGAACGTCGCTGGGTCGCAGGTTCAAACCTCGGCTGGGCTGGGTCAGTTGGCGTTTCTGTGTGGAGTTTGCATGTTCTCCCTGCGTTCGCGTGGGTTTCCTCCGGGTGCTCCGGTTTCCCCCACAGTCCAAAGACATGCAGTACAGGTGAATTGGGTAAGCTAAAATTGTCCGTAGTGTATGAGTGTGAATGTGTGTGTGTGTGGAAATTCCCAGAGATGGGTTGCGGCTGGAAGGGCATCCGCTGCGTAAAATCGTGCTGGATAAGTTGGTGGTTCATTCCACTGTGGCGACCCCACAAGGGACAAAGCCGACAAGAAAATGAATGAATGAATAATATAAATGATTATTAATATTATTATTATTATTAAGTAGGATATTGTTTATTTATTTATTTAAGTCTATTTTTACAATTTGACACATGCAAACCACAGCAGAAAGTTCTAACCAACAGGACCATGTCATATACAGTACAGACACTTAATAAATAATCCACTATAAAATAAAAGAATTAACATAAATTAATGCTATGCTTTTTGTCACAACCTGCCTTCCTCGTGTGTTTGTTTTTGTCATGTGACCATCCCCATGTGCTCCTTTGTTCCAGTTCTCGCCATCGTTATGTTCATCACCTTCACCTGTGTTCATCCACCTGTGTGTATTCATGTCGTCATCCCCTCTGTATTTATAGTCCTTGTGCTCAGTCCTTCATTGTCCGGTATTGTCGATGTCTACATGTCTTGCTGTTTGTCTTCAAGCCCTGTTCATCCTGTGATCTTCATAAGTGTCCTTTAATAAATATATGTGCTTTTGATATCCTGAGACCCCGTGCCTTCTTCCTGTGAGCAGCAGGCGTAACAGTTTTTTTATTTTCACAAGCTTTGGAGACGTAACATAAATTCCGCTTTTAAATAATAGCTCTTTCGCCATGAGGCTGTGTTCAAAATGATATCAATGTTTTCAAAGTGCACTGCGAAGGGAGCACAATTGTAAACATGAAGATCGCTAAAACTGAACTGTAAAAATACTTTAAAAGCAAATTACACCTAAGAGAGATTACCTTAATGCTTTTTCATTTTTAATAATTCCAACTTTGAATGTTAGAATGAATCAATAGGGCATAGGGGGGATAAGTGGGAATAGAACACAGCCAGGAACTATGCTTCTAACTACAGCTCCAGAGGTGTTGTTTCAAGTGCTCGACTTTGCGACGCAGTTTGCGAATGTTCGTTGGAGCGATTAATTTGGGAAACGACAAATCAACAAACTATCTTTGTAACGACGGAACTTGCGACCTTAGTTGGCTAACGATGGTTTTGGGAAACGAACCCCTGAATAGCTGCTCTGTATTCTGCACATTGATTGGCTGAAAGTAATTTCACCAGTAAGCACAGAAAAATAAACTCATGCTGTACTTGATCATGGCCATGGCTGCTTGTTTTACCAAGGTTTGCTTATGTAACAACTTTCAGTATCCACACAGCTGAATTTACTGCTGAATGAGGGGAATGTTTTCTTGGATTAGGAGTCGGTTCAAAGTCATTTTTGCTGAGCGGATGTTCCAGCACTTGTCTTATCTCTAACGCTGTGCTCAAAGTCAAAATCACAGGGCGAAATACTTTAAAAAGCCTCCAGCATGTTTCTGATTTGATTCTGTTTTTATTGAAAGAGTCCTCTAATCTCTACCTTCATGAGTTCAAGTAACAGTTTGGATGCTTTAAAACAAACCATTTGTTTCATTTATTTGTTAGAACATTTTTATGTTATGTTATTTGTTTGATATTAAATCTAGTGCTGATTATAATCGCATCTAAAATAAAGTTTAAACAAAAATATGCTGTGTTTACATAAATCAGATAAAATACAAAACGAAAATGTTTACATTTAGATATTTATTCAGTCATTCATTTATTTTCCTTCAGCTTAGTCCTTTATTTATCAGGGGTTGCCACAGTGCAATGAACCACCAACTATTCCAGCATATGTTTTACGCAGCAGATGCCCTTTCAGCTGCAAGCCAGTACTGGGAAACACCCATACACACTCACATTCACACTCAAACTCATTTGTATGTTCTATTGGATTCAAGTCATGTGATTGGCTGGGCCATTCTACAGCTTGATTTTCTTTTTTTCCTTGGTTTTGTTTTGTATCAATGTCTTGCTAAAATGTCCACCCTGGTTTCATCTTCATCATCCTGCTAATGTAGATGTTGGACTGAAGCAGCTCATTCATTTACAATGACAAAGGACAGAGGGTTGCTTTAACTACTGAGAGATTTAAGCTGCTGTCTGAGCTTTGCGTGACTTTCTACAGCTCCCTTTCTTCATGTGTTTAATATTTTTTCCTTGTGTCATTTCATTTTATTAAGGATAACTTAATTAGTAAACTAGATAGATTTTATTTAATTTTCATATACAGTTAGGTCCATAAATATTTGGCCATCTACACAATTCTAACATTTTCTATCTATACACCAACACAATTGATTGAATCGAAATGAAACAAACAAGATGTGCTTTAACTGCAGACTGCTTTAATTTTAGGGTATTTACATCCAAACCAGGTGAACGGTGTTGGAATTACAACAGTTTGCATACGTGCCTCCCACTTGTTATGGGTCCAAAAGAAATTGGACAATGGGCTTCTAAGCTGTTCCATGGCCAGGTGTGTTATTCCCTCATTATGCCAAATACAATGAGCAGATAAAAGGACCAGAGTTCAATTCAAGTGTGCTATTTGCATTTGCAATCTGTTACTGTCAACTATCAGTCAAGCAAGACATCATTAGGCTGAAAAACAAAACAAACCCATCACAGAGATAGCAAAAACATTTAAGCGTGGCCAAAACAACTGTTTGGAACATTAAAAAAAAATGCACCAGTGAGCTCAGCAACACCAAAAGACCTGGAAGACAGAAACAACTGTGGTGGATGACTGAAGAATTCTTTCCCTGGTGAAAAAAACACCCTTCACAACAGTTGGCCATATCAAGAGCACTCTCCAGGAGGTAGGTGTATGTGTGTCAGAGTTAACAATCAAGAGAAGACTACACCAGAGTGAATACAGAGGGTTCACCACAAAATGTAAACCATTGGTGAGCCTCAAAAACAGGAAGGCTAGATTAGAGTTCTAAAAAGCCTTCACAGTTCTGCAACAACATCCTATGCACAGATGAGATCAAGATCAACTTGTACCAGAGTGATGGGAAGAGAAGTGTATGGAGAAGGAAAGGAACTGCTCATGATCCTAAACAGTGAAGCATGGTGGTAGTAGTGACATGGTGTGGGCATGTATGGCTGTCAATGGAACTGGTTCTCTTGTATTTATTGGTGATGTGACTTCTGACAAAAGCAGCAGGATGAATTCTGAAGTGTTTCAGGCAATATGTTTTGTTCATATTAAGCCAAATACTTCAGAACTCATTGGACTTTGCTTTACAGTGCAGATGGAGAATGACCCAAAGCAAACTGCAAAAGCAACCAAAGAGTTTTTGAAGGGAAAGAAATGGAATGTTATGCAATGACCAAGTCAATCACCTCATCTGAATCCAATTGAGCATGCCCCAAAAAATGCCCCAAGAACAAGCAGGAACTGAAGACAGAGTAGAGGCCTGGTAGAGCACCACCAGTGATGAAACCCAGCCTCTGGTGATGTCTATGCATTTCAGACTTCAGACTGTAATTGACTGCAAAAGATTTGATTTAAGATTATTATTCTGTCCAATTACTTTTGGACCCTTAACAAGTGGAAGGCACATATGCAAACTGTTGTAATTCCTACAGCGTTCACCTGATTTTGGATTGAAAATAGCCTCAATTTAAAGTTGACAGTCTAAAGCACATCTTGTTGATTTCAATTTAGTTGTGTTGATGTATAGAGCCAAAAATGTTAGAATTGTGCTGGTGTCCAAATATTTATGGATCTAACTGTATGTATTTCTTTGGATTTATCAACATCTGGTGAAAATTTCAAGTCAATGGCACCTTTAGAAATATGTTTTATTTGTTTAATACTTATTTCCCCCACTGTAGAGTATATACAAAATAAATATGCACAGTACACATATAAATATATTATGTAAATGCAGGTTTTATTTCGCATGTGATCATTCATGATTAATCTTTGGACAGCTCTAATTGAAACATATTAAAGAACAAATGAATATCTTGCTATCATGTTGCTAACGCTTGGCATGTGTCGGCCTTGGCTGAAGCTTCGTTCTCTGTCTTCAGGGTGTTACTGTTTCGGTTTTATTGCTGAATTAGTTGCATCCCACACAGACGGGTGAAAAAGTTAATAGATTTCCTGACAAGAAATTAAACTAAACATGCTCATAAATGATGAAATGATGCGTTCCTGTGCCAGGCCTGTGCCTTGGGGGCAAGAGGCATAAAGCGGGTTTTGTAAGCATTTCCCTGGGTCTCCATGAATCTGCAGTGTGTCATTATTATGGGATAGTGACAGCACTGTTCTGCTGATACAATTAGACTGGATTTCTGTGCCCTGTCATCATGCTTGTTTCATGGTTATGTACTCTTTCATTTGATTTGCAGGCAGTTTCATTTTCTGGGATGTCTGCTCGTGAAAGTGTGTATGTGTGTGAGAGATTATCTGTTTTAAATAAACCTTGTCAAAATATTGTAATCTAATTTAACTTGCATTCCATGTTCTGGTAACAATAACAGTAGTCAAGGCTGTTTGTCTATTTATCTTCTCAGTGTATTATCTTTGTCATATAAATCTTGTTTATTAGGGGTCATTTACTACTTATGGAATTATAAACATGGTACAAAAATGTGTACTGGGGATGTAAAATACAGTATGATACTACCTTATCAGCTACCGGTGGATATAGCTTGTGTTATATAATTTTTATCAAATTCGTCTCACTTGTTTTTACATTTTAGTTTATACATTTAATTTACATTTCGTTCATACATGTTCTTGCTGTTATCTAACACTTAAAGTAAATCTTAAAGCCACTAAAAATTAAATAACACTTTTAAATAAAAATCTAAAAATTAATATCCATTTTCATTCTCTACATTATTATTTTGTGAAGCATACTTTCACTTAAACATTTAGGATTTAAGAATAGATTATTTTGGCAGGACTTCATCTTATCATTGAATTCTGTAATAATTTCTAATGAATAAATAAAAACAATTCAATTGATTAATTGCATCTGCTAAATGAAAAATATATATATAGCGGTTCCATCACTTGATAACCAGTCACCAACATGTTTTAACCTTCAGATGTTGAAAGCTAAGCTTACATTTGACCTTTTTAATCATTTTTTGTGGATAATTTTTAACTGCCTGCATACTGTATTTACATTCACTATTTTTGTTTTCATTATGCATAAAATGTACATGCATTTTTTAAGCAGTGTCAACAATTATGTGATTTTAAAATACATATAGTAAGTAATACAAATATATATATTTTATCTCATTAGATGCAGACTAAATAATCCAAAGATTAATTGATCATGAAAATATTTTTTAGATGTAGTCCTTTTTTAATTTAATTTAATTTAGTTTAATTTAGTTTTTTTATTTTATTTTATTTTATTTTATTTTAAAATAGACTCCCTGAAGCTATTTGCACCTGTATTTTCATTCATTCATTCATTTTCTTTTCGACTTAGTCCCTTTATTAATTAGGGGTTGCCACAGCGCAGTCAACCACCAACTTATCCAGCATATGTTTTACGCAGCGGATGCCCTTCCATCCGCAACCCATCACTGTGAAACATCCGTGCACTCTCAGCCACGCATTTAGCTTACCCAATTCACCTGCACTGCATGTGTTTGGACTTGTTGGGGAAGCCGGAGCACCTGGAGGAAACCCACACCAACACGGGGAGAACATGCAAACTCCACAAAGAAATGCCAAGTAACACAGTCGAGGCTCGAACCTGCGACCTTCTTGCTGTGAGGTGACAGTGCTACCCAATGCGCCACCACTCTGCCTGCACATGTATTTTATTTCATTTTAGATTTGTTTTGGTCAATTGGTTCACAAGTGAGTGGAAGTCAAATTTTCTTTTTTTAACACCATTCATTTCAGGTATTTTAATTCAACTACCAAATTCTTATTATTCCTATAAATAAATTTAACCATTTAATTAAAATTATTCCAGTGTTTACAACTACCTCTGGAAGTTGTCAAAAGTGGACAACAACTCAGACCCCATTTACACCATCGTTTTGCGTCATCAACTAGCAATCAGACTGACAAAATCACATCCCAGTTCCAGGAATAAGCATGGGTCTGTATTGTACAACTACAGTAGTCGAGCAATAATCAATAGCATCTTTTTAGCACACAGTTAGTGAGTGATCTCATTAGTCAGTAATCAACTCAGTGTGTCCCTATACCAGAATTAATTACACAAGCCTTTTACATATAGACACACCGAATGTCATTACATGCATGCAAAGATTTGTTTTTTTCATTCTTCCTTCTACACAGAGAAGCCAAGGCCTTCTCAATCCCGATGATCACACTCAAGCAGAAGAGTGCCTTTAAATTACTGTGTTTACTGCCTGGCTTTTGCTGGACCATGAGAAGTGAACCCTTCCCTGAAAGATCCACTCACTGACTTTAGTGTTATGGTGGAAGAGGGAAAAATAAAGCAAGGAGAAGGATTTTCATGGCCTAAATTGCTGAGCCTTGTAATTAAGTGGAGAAGTTGGCTGAGGACTCGGGTTGTTGTTTGTTCCAGCTTCTGGTCAGTAAAGAGGAAGTCGCTGAAAACCATGTTTTGACCACTGGGAAGCATGTTATCTTCAGCCACAGCAGCGATATCTCTGCACTGTTTGTGTGTTACAGTTACAATTCAGTAAGACTGTGGATTTTCGAAGCTTTTTGTTGAAGTAGAGCTGTGCTATATGACAATATCAACAGAGGCTCATTGGAAATATGTGCTTTGACCTACATTTTGATGAATCGGCAAAATAGTATTTAAACATACAGTACACTTATAAACTGCAGTTTCTATAGGTAAATATGGGGCAGTATGATGACCACTTTTATTCCTTTTCATACTAATGATATTTATACATATCACATTATCATATTAGGGACATATTATCATTGAATAAAGGATAATTTTTATGCAGTTCTTTGCGCAACACCAAATTAATACTACATAACAGCTTAACCATATCTGTGATTTGTAATATTTGTAAATATTTTTACTTTTCCTATCCATCTCTATATGGATATGGATCTTTATACTTTTCTGGTTAGTTCGCTCTAGGGATGCACCGATCCTGATACTTGGATCAGATATTGGTTCGATACCACATATTTTTGCTGGATTGGGTATTGGCCAGCTGGTACTGATCCAAATCCGCTATATTCTGTGTAATTTATAAGCCAACAAAAGCCATGAAGATTGCCATGTTGGCCTACTATATCCCAAATGTTGTGAAGCCATTCTATAGTTTAATGTGAAGTACAGATGAATATTCAAGCGCTTAAATTCAAGTTCACTTCAGCGCTTCCCTCTGCTGTGCCTGTCAATCATTCTCCATTCATTCACAACTCATACTGCATGTCACGTTCATTTATGACAACACAAAAAACTTTCTCCAAGACTATTTATTCCTGTTAGCTTAAATAATCAGTGGAGTAATGTATTTAGTTTTGCATTAAATGGGTTAATTTTTACCTGCAACAAGGAGTTCATTGATGTTTCTAGATCATGTTGAGCTGTGTCTGTTAGACCAGCAGATCGCATTCGCAACACTGGAGTAGAGAGGGTTATTACCTGCTCTTCACACAAAAAGTAGGCCTACCTGAAGTTTTAAATTAGGAAAGGCTCAATAATACATCGGACAGATCTTCAATGCAAATTTGGAAGTGTTGCAGATACCAAAGTACTGGGTGCTGTGTCTCAGTGATGCATCAAGCACTTCATTCATGCACCGGCTGCATAGACGCGATGTGCGCCACTTTGTAAAATTATTCTCACAATGTGTTTCTGTTCTCTCATCCTTCTGACTGAGTTCATTCTTCCGAGGGGAATACTTTCAGTGTTGCAAATAGTTTTAAAGCCTGGCTCATTGTGGTCAAAGTAGTTGATTAAATTAATAAAAGTGAAACTGATGGCCGCAATATGGATTGTCAGTAACAGAAAATTATTTTGTGTTTTGGCACTGAAGCATATAAGCGGACCTTGTTTTGAACTTTACCTCAAATTCGTTCCTCTTGTTTATTTTGTACTAAAGAAGATATATTATTTGAGTTTATCACCAGAACTATAGAAGCTGTATTATGTTAAGAAAAAAACAAAAAACTGTACAGTATTAGATCTGTATTGGTCGATACTCAGAATTTTGGTATCGGGATCGGATCGGTTTAAAAAAAATGGTATTGGTGCTCATTGGTATTCGCTCATTAGCTCACTTCATATTGTGTTGTACTTGTACTTGAGTCCGGTGAAGCACGGTTCCACAAAACGCGATGTAAAATCAAGGTAAAACTACATAGTACCAGTGAACTTCTCTTTTTTTATTTATATTATTCATTCATTCATTTTCTTGTCGACTTTGTCCCTTGCGGGGTCGCCACAGCGGAATGAACCGCCAACTTATCGAGCACGATTTTACGCAGCGGATGCCCTTCCAGCCGCAACCCATCTCTGGGAACTTCCACACACACTTTCACACTCATACACTATACACTATGGACAATTTAGCTTACCCAATTCACCTGTACTGCATGTCTTTGGACTGTGGGGGAAACCGGAGCACCCGGAGGAAACCCACGCGAACGCAGGGAGAACATGCAAACTCCACACAGAAACGCCAACTGACCCAGCCCAGCCGAGGTTCGAACCTGCGACCCAGCGACGTTCTTGCTGTGAGGCAACAGCACTACCTACTGCGCCACTGCGTTGCCTTTATTTATATTATATTTAAGCTTTTTTTCTTTTTTAAATACAAAAACAGTACAAACAAAATCCACTGGTATAAACCTAGCAACCCCAGCGATAAATCAGAAAATTTAAATAAATTAATTAAATAAACGAAAGTGAATAAATAACAAACAAATGGGGGTATTTACCAATCAAAGCAATCATATTGTTCAAATGTAATTATCAGAGTATTCAATCAATTGAATCAACGATCAATTGTTCCAATAAATTGTTGGTATAGCCCTTATCAGTTTTGAGGAAATCCAGAAAAGGTTGCCATATAGTTTAAAATTGGTGTTGAGATTTTGGTTCCAAGGAGCGTATCCTCTCAAACTAAATTACTTGATATAATTCAACCATCCACTCTTTAAAACATGGAGAGTCGGAAGTCTTCCAGTTTAAAAGTATCCTTTTTTTGAAAGAGTTAGGTCCATTAAAAGGGGACATTGCTAGGAAAAGTGTGTATTGTCTCAGAATATCCAAGAATTGCAAGACCGCAGTGAACTTTTCTATTACGTTTGCTTTCAAAAACACTATTAGTTTAGTTTAGGGAAAGGTCAGTGGTTCACGATTGGTGATTTGTATGACAAGCCCCGCCTTCTCGTGGATGTGTGCAGGAAGGACATATATCTGAAATGTACAAATAAACGTAACCCTAAGCAACATATTTCAGATTCGCAAAAATGTGAACAGCACCCTCTGGTGGATTTGTCATCTGAAGCGTGCAATGAAACGTACCCGGAACACAGTAATTTATTTTTCACAAAAATGTAGGCCAATGCATGTATTTCCAAGTAGCCTGGGATGGATAATGTATATATTGATGGAAAAAAAAGTCTGTCATTTCATATTATTCCAGAACCCCTAGTTTTTCGCGATTCCGCGATCACTAAATCCAACGGCAAATCAACAAAAAGTCGCAAATTTTAGCGATCCTGCAAAATTCTTATTTAAACGCAAAATAATCACAAAAAAATTTAAATAATTTCATAAAGCATCAAATGCCAAACCATATAATCAAATTATATTTCTTTCAGTTTGCAATAAATTGTGAAAAATGATGTCTCACCTGCGCCCTCACAAACATTACATTACATGAGAGAGGAGGGGCTATTTTGCAGCCTGTGTGTGCAGTAAGCAGACGCGGATGAAGCTCGAGGGATTTACATGTGAAGGCAATGCAAAGATGCGATTAGCCATGCTGTGGCGTAAATTGGGCATTTTGTGCGTTTAACGCGCTTCAGACTGCAAAAATAGTGTGAGCAAACGGAACAATGGAACAGACAGAAAAGCAAGCAGCTGACAGTGATGGAGATCAAGGTTTAAAGATGACGGCTGCTGGACGTGACCGAATTGAAGGACATTATTTGTGCTTTACATGCAGGCCTATGGCTGGTATGATTATGTTCATGAAATTGATCAATGATTTCGTTTAACTCTTTTCCTCCAGTTAACGAGAGAAAATGCTTACCTGTGATGAGTTTTACAGCAATCTGTGTTTTAAGTGTATTACGGTAGGGGAAACCCTAACGCATTTTCTATAAAAAAGTGCATAAAAAATACAGTTATACAACCTTCCTTTGGATTAATCTCTACCATTTAAATCTGTTTTAGATCTTGTCTTGACAAGAGACCAAAGTAAAGAAGCTTTATTTTTATGATTTGTGTCATTTTGTCAGACTGCACACCTAACATAGTAGGCTACCTAATAAATATATATATATATATATGTATGTATGTATGTATGTATGTATGTATGTATGTATGTATGTATGCATGTATGTATGTATGTATGTAATTTTTTTATATTTATATTTTTATATATATATTTTTTATATTTATATATTTTTAATAGCAAAATTGTCAGCAAGTTTCTAGGAATTACCACCACAAAATCAGTCAATTTTATCGCAAAAAATCACAAAAAAAATTGTGAAAAACTAGTCTGTTATTCTCTATCATGTATTTAGTAGTTACAAAGAATACTTTGTTTACAGTAATGGTAATTTTTTTAGCATTTCGATGAAAGCAGTATTATACTGTAATCAAAGAAATGTGAATAACAGAATGGGGAGACAGTTTATAGCTTAAAAGTACAATGATTGCATTTTTATATTTTATTTTGGATTATTTTTGTTTTAAATTTCATTAATATTTATATTTATAGTCTATATTCTGAAAGAAGGTCTAATAAAGTGAGAACGGTAATCACATATAAATCACAAATACTGTAAACATCACATTTAGTTTAGTTTTTTGGCATGTAGTCAATACATTATTCAGTGAATTTGCACAAAAGATACTATATATCATGATATTTATTGTTATTGGGATTTGAGATGTCTTATATCATAGTATGAGATTTTTGTCATATCGCTCAGCTCTAAAAAAGTATGTCATGCTAATCGGAGGCCGATGACATTGCTAGGCTTTGAAAGCATACACACATAATATATTCCCAATGAACGCTGACATCTGTTTTACTTCATGCGCACATCCTCTCAGGATATTCATGTTCTTTGTCCATATGTCTTGTTGTGCTGAGAGATCAGTATATTATTTTTAAGGAATGCACACATTAACTGTGCACATATGACCTAGATGCTTACAGTAAACGGCCAAGGAAGTGCAGCCTTATGATTGGACAGTCTGTTTCTTCTTTGATTTAATGATGTGCAGTTATTACTCGATATACAGTTGTTGTTGAGTTTTCATTTAGCAAGAATGCACTGAATTGATCAAATGCAACAGTAAAGACATTAATATGAATGTATGTAATCTGAAAGAATCCTAAAAAATACATAATTATAAATGTAAACATAAAATCAGCTTGTTTGAATGATTTCTAAAGGATCATTGCAGTAACATTTCATACTACATTTTCGGTTGGGCATCTTACTGGCCAGAAATGTTTGAATGCTATTGTGTTTCTGTTTATAATTATACAAGTATTTTCAAGAGTTCACACTAAGCTGATGATTGAAAATAAAGCTTGTTTGGCATGCTGTCCCGGGAAAGTGCCCTGAGCTTATGAGATCCTCGAGCCCTGGGCTCCCTCCCGTTGCAGGGCGAGAGGGGAGTTTGAGCTCAGGTAGATCTCGATGACTCCTCCCCTGCTTATTTGTAGCTAAGTGTTATATATGGATGGTTGAAAAGAGGTGTACTCGCTTAGAGCTTATCTATGGTATAATTTTTTTTGATTAATTGCTTAGGGTGCTTGTTATTTGGTCTGTGGGAGGAAACCGGAGAACCCGGGGAAAACTCACGCGAGCATGGGAAGAACAAGCAAAACTCCACACAGAAATGCCGCCTGGTTTAGAAGGGGATTAAACCAGAGACATTCTTGCTGTGAGGCAACAGTGCTAGTCACTGGCCACCGTGTCGCCCGTTTGAAAAGAAGGGAAAGTAGGGTTGGGTGGGGGGAGTTCTTCAAGACGAAGATAAGAAAGCTCTGGTTATTTATAGTCAGTTAGGAATCAACTGATTGGACAATTGGTCGCGAGCTGATGCTGGAACAGCTGAGAACAATCATAAGCACGTGATCCTCTCGAAATTTGTTTATAAATAAACATCACTTCATATTTCACATTTTTTTATGTTAAAGATCCACAAATATCACATTTGCAACCCCCTTACTGAAATATTAATTATTCATTATTAAACAGGTTTTTAAAGTTAAGTCATAATTTTAATGAACCACCAACTTATCCAGCATATGTTTTACACAGCGGATGCCCTTCCAGCTGTAACCCAGTACTGGGAAACACCCATACACACTCATTCACAGACATTGATAATAGCATAATTCGTCCCTCTCTACAGGTCAAGAGTTTGGGTGTCATCTTGAATAGCCCACTCTCGTTTGAAAGCCACATCAATATTATTATGCGTACTGCATATTTCCACCTGCGTAAAATTACTCATCTCCACCCTTTTCTCACAACCAATAATAAAGCAATTTTTATCCCTGCATTAGGGTGCTTTCAAACTAGCGCTTTTGTTTTTACGTTTATTATTACGTTTAGCTAGTGTAAACGATGTCTTCTCAACTTGGGTTCTATTGTCCCCCCTTGCCACCTTCTCAGTTGGTTTGTGTTCACACTGTCTTTTTTCCCCGGTACGCTTGTGTCATCAAGCCGCTGTTTTGTTTACGGCTGTTGCCAGGTGACGGTCACAAAAGCAAGCGCCAAAATGGAAAGACGTCCGCTTATTACAGTCATTCTGCTTTAACTGGATCTTTTGGTTTTGGACATACAGAAAGCGACTCGCATCTATCTGCTGCAAAAATATTATAATCGCTCAGAACATAACGCGATGTCTGCAGAAGCTGTTTTTGGAGGAGACAAGCAGACATTATCACTGTGTTTGCCCAGGCTTAGTCCCGCTTGTCAATAAGGTACAATACGTGACACACACACACACACACACACACACACACACACACACACACGAATGAACATTATGAAAACGATAGTTTGTTGTACTGTTGGCGGTTCACTTCTGCTATTTGGTACGATTGCATTCATACTTGAAGTGAACTGGACCAGAGTTTGCATGAACCGTACCCCAGACCACCTCATCCAGGCGGACTCGAGTACAGTTTACGGGTGCGCAGCCGAGTTCAGAAAACACGTTCACACTACTGTAGCTAAACGTACCGTACTCTGACATCAAATGAACCCGGGTATGGACCAAAAGGTGCTAGTGTGAAAGCACTCGGAAAGAGGTGGTCTGGGGTATGGTTCGTTCAAACTCTGGTGGTTCACTTCTGATATGAATGCAATTGTACCAAATAACGAAAGTGAACCGACAACTGGTTTTTGTAACAAAACCAAAAGATTCAGTAAAAGCAGAATGACTGTGATGTGCGGACGTCTCCATTTTGGTGCTTTGCTTTCGTGGCCATCACCTAGCAACAGCTGTACACAAAACAGCAGCTTGATGACGCAAGCGTACCAGGGTTCAGAAGGAAAAAAGACGTGTGAACACAAACCAGCTGAGAGTGGACAATCGAACTTGGGTTCGGACCAGGCATTCGCACCCTTAGTTACTTCACATCTTGACTACTGTAATGCACTTCTCACTGGGCTTCCTTCTAAACTTCTCTATCAACTCCAACTGGTTCAGAGCCTCGCAGCTCGTGTCATTTCTAGGACTTCATCTCACGAGCATGTCACACCACTTCTCTATCAGCTTTACTGGCTTCCAAAAAGTTTTGTATTGACTTTACAATATTACTTCTCACTTTCAAGGCACTTCACGATCTTGCTCCTCAATATCACACTGAACTTCTCCATTTTTATTCCCCTTCTCACACTCTTAGATCAGCCAACTCTTTCTCCCTGGTGCCACCTCACACTCGATTGAGCACAATGTGAGACAGATTTTTTAGCTCTATGGCTCCTCGGCTATGGAACTCGCTTCCCCTGGACCCAAGGAGCAGTGATAGTCTTCAAACTTTTAAATCTCATCTTTTTAAGCAGGCTTTCCTACTGACTATGACTATCCTTTACCATGCTATTTAATACTTATGATGTGTTTATACTTCAACTCCTCTCATCTATTTAAAATTTTGTCTGACAACGGTTTGTTTTTTATTAATTGTTTTATTAATTTGTTTTGGTATGTTTGTTGATGGGCGCAGTGGTTAGCGCTGTCACCTCACAGCAAGAAGGTCACTGGCTCAAGCCTTGGCTGGGTCAGTTGGCATTTCTGTGTGGAGTTTGCATGTTCTCCCGTGTTGGCGTGGGTTTCCTCCGGGTGCTCCGGTTTCCCCCACAAGTCCAAAGACATGCGCTATAGGTGAATTTGGTAAGCCAATAGTGTATGTGTGTGAACGAGTGTGTATGGGTGTTTCCCAGTGATGGGTTGCAGCTGGAAGGGCATCCGCAGCGTAAAAAATATTCTGGATAAGTTGGCGGTTCATTCCGCTGTGGCGACCCCTGATTAATGAAGGGACTAAGCCAAAAAGAAAATGAATGAATAAATGAATGAATGTTTGTTGATGCTTGTTTTAAGACGACCTTGGGTTTCCAGAAAGGTGCCATTTATATATAAAATGATATAAATAAATAATAAATAAAATTAATTATTAAACAAAATGAATTATTATTATTATTATTATTAATTCTTATTTAATATTTACACATTGACAAACTGCACTGAAAGAAATGACTTTTTTGGTCAAATCTAATAAATTGTCTCTCATAATTTTTAAATTGTAATATTAAGTAAGTTTTAATATTGGATATGTCGCAATGTATAGTTCCCAGGGAATATTTTGGAAATAAAAGCAATCTTAGATGTTTAAATTTGAGAGAAAGACTTGTTAGAGTTTAATCTTCACTAGTTAGAAGATTAAGAAGAGTTTTGAGTATGTTTTTTTTAGTTTTAAGTTTACCACCTTCCAGAGGAGCAGCACTCATGTGTTGGGTCTTGCCATTTTTATTATCAGCATTAATGTTTGAGGCTTCACTCAGAGAGCCATAGCTGTGCTAACACAAGCTCGGATATCAGTAAGCATTTTAAAAGTAAATTTACTTTTGGGTTCAATTTACGTAAAATAAAGTAATTTAGCACATTTCAAGCACAACACCAAATGTACTAATTAGATTATTAAACTAACTAATTTGATTATTTTGATTAAATTGATAAAAGCAATGTTCCTTCTGCTAAAACAAGAACTTGACATTACTTGGTTCATTTAAATAAATATAAACTCAAAAATAAAGTTAATCAATTAACTTTTAGTTTATTCATTTAGGATTGTTAGGTTTGTTAAGTAAAATGGACATGTTATTGACAAGTTAACTGTACCATACAGCTGAAAAAAGTCACAAACTCCATTTCCATGTGCACTTGTAGCTAATATTAGCTCTAAACCCCTGCACAAACTCATAGTTTAAAAATCCCCTGGGAACAGCATGCGACACTGTCGACCTTTGACTTACTGTTTTCAACATACTATCAATTGGGACATAGAAATATGTCATTCAGCATGACAACACTAGCTAGTGTATTACTAAAGCAATTCTGACCAGGCCATATTTTTCCACTTATACTTCACAGACTGACAGCCACAGGAAGTGTTAATGGACCTCATCGTATGTCCATATGTCAAAAGCTGAAGCATACACACAGCACTTTTCACTGTCAGGTGTTTCAAGCTCAAAAAAACACTGTTTAAAGGCATGCATAATTGCCTGTGTTAAGTGCAGAAGCTAATGGCTGTGGTGCTAGTAGAGCCGGTTGCGACTGCATTAGTTAAGGGTGGGACTGCGCTGACACCATGCAAAACAGCTAGACCTCCTCAGAAGGACCATTCACGTCAGCCCAAGGTAAACTTTCACTCCGAACACCACAAATCTCTCTTTATTTCACTGTAGTGAAATGCAGTGGTGGAAAAAGGCCGCAGTGTCCAGCCAGAGCCTGTTAAACATTACACACACACATGGAGACTCTGAGGGAACAAACAACTCTTCTGGAGATGAAGAGTTGCTGGAAACTGCGATGAATCTTATGCCTTTTTTTTTAGCGCTGTTTCCAATCTGCTTGAATGCTGTCATTAGGAATCAGGGTCCTTATGTGGTGAAAATGTAAAAACAACCATTCATGCGTCTCTGTGTTAAAGAAATGTTTTTCTTTTAGTGTGTAATATGGCCGAGCATGTATAAAATATGCAGTCCTAAAACTCAAAATCTCCTATGTAAGGGATTTTTTTTCTGTTTATCAGACAGAACTAGCTAGGGCTGGACAATAAATTGTTTTAGCATCGATAAAGCAATGTGATCATTTGCAATAGTCACATTGCAGGATATGCAATGTTGAGTGAGTCTATATATTATTATTCTATAGTCTATATACAGTGCATCCAGAAAGTATTCACAGCGCTTCACAATTCCACATTTTTTGTTACAGCCTTATTTCAAAATGAATTAAATTCATTTATTTCAAAATCCTACACACAACACCCCATAATGACAATGTGAAAAAAGAGTTTTTGAAATTGTTGCAATTAATTAAAAATAAAAAAACCTAAAAAATCACATGTACATCAGTATTCACAGCCTAAATTGAGCTCAGGTACATTCTGTTTCCACTGATCATTCTTGAGATGTTTCAGCAGCTTAATTGGAGTTCATCTTTAGTAAATTCAGTTGATTGGACATGATTTGAAAAGCCATACACCTGTCTATTAAGGGTGTAGCGTATTTGTATTGAACCGTTCGGTACGAGACTTTCGGTTCGGTACGCATTACAAGCCGAACGATTCAGACAAATTTCTAAAAAGATAAAAGAGAATTAGTGTACAGAATATAATGTTTTTTTAGTGCAACAACGCTCAACAAGGCATCCCAAATGACGTGACCCTGGACGTGACAGGCAACATGCTGCCTTCCCCACCCACCTCCAAACACTAATCCAGTCAGGCACACGCTGCACTAGCTCGCTAAATGGCTAGCAACATTAATGTAATCCTACTATAACCAACAGCGGGTCTGGCGTTTGGGAGCACTTTGGTTTCCCTGTAAGTTATGAGGGTGATGGCAAGAGAGTGGTGGATAAAAAAAACAATGACATCTGCTATGACAGTAAGCTATTTTAGCGGTAATATTTGAACATGTCAACTCATTTACATTAGCTATGTTTCCATTCAAAAATGCGAATGAACTTTATGTACAAAACTGGATTATCGCATAAAAGACGTGCGAATAAAGCTGCGTTTCCATCCAACGAGTTAACGCGAACAAAACCGTCACTTCCTGATTAACTGCCGCCAAATATCAACAGTAAAAACTGAATTTGCTGCGGTAGGAGAAGTTGCGTCAATCTTTTCTTCATCTAATAAATTACTTGTGCCTCGGAAGGAAATCCTGATACACAGTGAACGGCCAGTGTCGTTTGAAGGTGTCAGACGCGGAGCACAGAAGCTCTTGATTCTGGATGTCATTAATAATATAACACTAATACTTAAACGGTAAGGCGTTTTAGAATGACAAAAACAACATTTCAGATGGTTTATAATGTGCAGCCTGCTGGTTTGTCCATTTACACACATTTTTATCATCATATGATCTCTTATAACAAAATCCCATGACCTTTTTTTAATGCGCACACTGGAATTTGTGCGGTAAAAGTGTTTCCATCGCAGTTTATGTGCATTTTTTCTTATCGAATAAAAAGTTTATCCTACTCAGTTATGCGCATATGTTTTTTATGCATATAAAAATCCTCTGGCTTTTTTCTTTTTTTGCTGTATCAAAAACATACCAAACCGTGACACCACTGTGTCGTATCAAACCGAACCGTGATTTTTGTGAACCGTTACACCCCTACTGTCTATATAAGGTCACAGGGTTGACAGTGCTTGTCAAAGCACAAACCAAGCATGAAGACAAAAGAATTGTCTGTAGACCTCCGAGAAAGGATTGTCTCGAGGCACAGGGCTGGGGAAGGTTACAGAAAAATTTCTGCTGCTCTGAAAGTTCCAATGAGGTGAGTGGCCTCCATCATCTGTAAGTGGAAGATGTTTGGAACCACCAGGACTCTTCCTAGAGCTGGCCGGCCATCTAAGCTGAGTGATCGGGAAGAAGGGCCTTAGTCAGGGAGGTGATCAATAACCCGATGGTCACTCCGTCTGAGCTCCAACCATCTGTGCAGCAATCCATCAATCAGGCCTGTATGGTTGAGTGGCCAGACGGAAGCCAGATCATAAGAAACAAAATTCTCTGGTCTGATGAGACTAAAACTGAACTCTTTGGAGTGAATGCCAGGCGTTACGTTTGGAGAAATACATCCCTACAGTGAAGCATGGAGGTGGCAGCATCATGCTGTGAGGATGTTTTTCAGCAGCAGGAACTGGAAGACTAGCCAGGACAGAGGGAAAGATGAATGCAGCAATGTACAGACACATCCTGAATGAAAACATCCTTCAAAGTGCTCTTGACCTCAGACTGGGGCGAAGGTTCATCTTCCAGCAGGACAATGACCCAAAGCACACCGCCAAAATATCAATGGAGTGGCTTCACAACAACTCAATGAATGTCCTTGAATGGCCCAGCCAGAGCCCAGACCTAAATCCTATTGAACATCTCTGGAGAGATCTGAAAATGGCTGTACACCGTCGCTTCCCATCCAACCTGATAGAGCTTGAGAGGCACTGCAAAGAGGAATGGGCAAAAATTCCCAAGAATAGGTGTGCCAAGCTTGTGGAATCATATTCAAAAAAATTTGAGGCTGTAATTGCTGCCAAAGGTGCATCATCAAAGTATTGAGCAAAGGTTGTGAATACTTATGTACATGTGATTTTTCAGCTTTTTTATTTTTAATAAATTTGCAACAATTTCAAAAAATCTTTTTTCACATTGTCATTATTTAATCCATTTTTGAATAAAGCTGTAACATAAAAAAATGTGGAAAAAGTGAAGCGCACTGAATACTTTCCGGATGCACTGTAGGTTGCCAGGTATTCATTCCAAGGATCAATAGAAAAGTGAAATTATGTATTTGTACCTTTCTTTGTCTACACATAAGCTTGTGTTGGCAACATTATATAATTACCTTCCCCCAAAAAACACATTCTGAGGCTGTGTCATTTTTTCCACTATACTGAATTTCCAAAATAGCCCAACCGTGTGGGAAATTTAAACAAATATTGATGTGCCCGGATAAATCATTTATAATAAACACTGCAGTATCCCATAAAAAACAAGGGATGTCCATTTTGATTTAATGACAACTTTAAAACTTGACCGCTCTAGTCCCTATTCATTGTAATTTCCTTCATGTGCTCCACTTTAAAAAGGAAAGCCATACATTTTTATTTTTGGTTGAACTACCCTTTTAAAGTTTTGGCTTGTTTCAGAGTCCATAAGGTCAATCCTCTCATGGTGAAGTTTGTGTATTGGTCGTCGCCCAGTTTATTGCCTGACGAAGGCCTGTGGTGTGTTGAAAAATGTTGATATCCCCACATCACTACATCATTTTTTTCTTCATGCTTCCATACATGTCAGCTGGATTTATAGTCTAGCGTTTTCTCTTAAACCACAGTCCGCCTGTAAGAGCTGAAGCTGCACTTAGGTCTCACACTGTTCAACTCTCCCTCAAGAGACACTCAGTCAACTAGATGTGAGTAGGCATAGGTACAGTAGGTTTTATTTGTAACTTTCTTAAAACAACATGCTGCAATGTGAATTGACTAACTTAATGCATTTTCCAAGATTTTAGTCTCTGAAAAAGCAAAGTTGTGTTTATGGGATAATTGTCTGATCTGTTTATTGCTAAATATTGCAGTATATTAGAATACTGTACCAACTACAATACAGTATATTTTAAATTCATACACTTCCAAATATTTAGATAAGATTAAGTTAGAAATTAATATATTTATTCAACAAGGATGCATTCATTGGATCAACATTTACATATTTCTTTGCTTTGATCTTAATGAGTGTTTCTTGAGTAGGAAAATTTTGAATTATTATTAGGCATATTAGAATGACTTCTGATGGATCATGTGACACTAATGCTGAAAATTCTGGTTATTTTTTCTGATATATTTACATAGCAAGCTGATATTTGTATATATTTATAGGAATGGATATTCAGTGAGAAACTTGACAGTGAGTAAACACAGTTTTATGGGTTGCATTTAATTTTTAAAGCGATAGTTCACCTTAACACGAAAATGTTACTCACTCTCAAGTGATTCCAAAGCTTTGAGTCACTTTATCCTGCTGAACACAAAAGAAGATATAATATTTTGAGGAAATGCTGTTACCATTGCACCCATAGTACACTGTAATAAAAAAATTTTTTTAGGTAAATCAAATGATCTTTTCTAGTCGTCTCAACTTACATCAATCAAACTGACTAAAAATATTAAGTTAAACTTTGCACAAATACATTTTTAAACCTTAAATAAATTTGTTTAAACCTGATTAACTTATTACTATAAGTTAAATCAACATACACATTTGTTGTCTTGACTTTTGTTGTTAATTTTTTTACAGTGCAGGAAAAACAAAACCATAGAAGTCAATGGTTAAAGGTTTTCAGATTCTTTAAAAATATCTTCATTTCTTTTCAACAAAACAAAGAAAGTCAAGCAGGTTTGAAATTCATGAAGGCTGAGCAAATGATGACAGAATTTACATTTTTGAGTGTACTATAGGTAATATGCAGAAGGACTTTTAATTTTCAGTAACCTAGTTAAAGCACTTCTGGTGAACTGTTTGCCATTACAAAATCGCTGCCTTAAGATCTGTTTTCACAAGAAATACAGCATTAAATCCCATTGTTCCGCACCATGTCTTTAAAATATGAAAACTATTTTTACTCCAGTATTTTCGATGGAGTTTCTGTGCTAGCCTGCTGATCCTGACGGCGTGTGTGTGTAAACGGCTTTTCATCTCGTTTTACACTTGAACAACTAAGATGAATGCTTAAGTCTGTTTAACTGATTATATTTTAATTACAATTCAACAACGACACTGTGAAAGGAACCGTATAAAATTGAAAAAAGTCACATTAACCGTTCACCGGAAGTTTAACGGTATAGGGGAACAAACACTAGCTGTGCATATACCCTATTGCTTTATTCAAACTGGATGGATCTTACATGAATCATTTGCCATAAAGTAAAAGCATACAATCTGAAGATCAGTAACTGTCCAACAGGATCTTATTAGTTTTTACATTTTTTCTTAACATGTTATTATGCATGGGCATACAGCAAGAAGGTCGCTGGTTCGAGTTTGCATGTTATCCCAGTGTTCGCGTGCATTTCCTCCAGGTGCTCCGGTTTCCAGTCCATAGACATGAGCAATATGTGAATTGAATAAACTAAATTGGCCATAGTGTGTGTGTGTGTGTGTTGTGTGTGTGTGTGGGGTGTGTGTGTGTGTGTGTGTGTGTGTGTGTGTGTGTGTGTGTGAATGAGAGTGTGTGTGGGTGTTTCCCAGTACTGGGTTGCAGCTGGAAGGGCATCCGCTGCTGTAAAACTTTTGCTGGAATAGTTGGCGGTTCATTCCACTGTGGTGATCTCTTATAAATCAGATACTAAGCAATGAATGCTATTGTTTTGATTGGGTGGGTAGGTGCAACCCTGGCTCTCAAAGTAGTCTTGCCTCTGGTTTGAGAAACATATTCATAAGCAGAACTATATTATATTATTTAACTATATTATATTTATTCTGTGAGTGATCAAAAGTTAATATTTCCCAGCAAACAGTCAATTCAGACTGAAATCATTATTTTTGCGTTTCTACCTTTACCCTAAAGTGACAAACCAACCATTTGGTCGAGCATGTTTTTGAAAAATTATTACAAACATACCAAATATTTTTCATGGCACCAAGTAACATAACTTTGTAAAGTTAGGGCTCTTAGAGGGTAATATGTCAAAAAAAAAATAGGCTTACCTTGCAAATTTTCCCCAAAACAGTTCATATGGCAGGAGTGATTTCCTTGTTTTTGACTTCAATGGTAGCAGCAATGTTGTGACAAGTGCTGTTGATTGAGTTAATGACAACTAGTGGATTTTTTTGGTATAACATACTTCAACCAGATGGTAGAGATCGCGCAATCAGGTTTAGTTAAGTTAGGCTCTCCTCTCAATGAAATATAGTCCGTAAAAATATCGTCAACCATTTGGTCGAGCAGGCAGTTAAAGTGTTAATATTCCAAGTTATATCACAGCCATTCACATACAGTAGATCGCTGCACTTTATGCATTTTTCCCACACTAGTCAATTATTGTGATAAAATCTTCAGATAAACCCACCCTTAAATGGCAAATTAAGACAAAACAAACTACGCTCCACCACTTCTCATGTAAGTCAGATGGTGTTTTTTTTTTCTGTCCGAGTGGGCGTTTCTTGGCTAGAATGAGCCTCAATGTGGACCAGACTGGATGCCAATTAATTAAAGCTCATCCTAAATATGTGACTTATAACCACACAACTTAACTAGCGTCCTTTTCATATTACGTGCAATTCTCTGGTGAGCATTAGCAGCCGCTCTTCTTGAAATCCGGGATCTCCTCCATTTGCTCCGCTCAGCAGGAGTCTGCTACTAGATTGGGCCGTTGTTGGATTTGCTGTTGCTTTTGGCTGCCGGTGCAGTTACGCTGTTTTGCCAGCTGTGCGCCGTCTTTTGTTTTTGCTTCCAAGCATCACGTGCTGGAGATTTCAAGGAGGTGTTTTCTCAACGTGCCAACAGTTGCCACAATCTGGCTCGCGTGGAGGAAATGAGCCATACTTCACAAGAAAGACGTTTGATTAGCATCCATTTACTGTGTGAAATTCAGTCTTAATGCGTGAAAGTGTAAAACGATATGCTCATTTTACAGTTACAGTTGCAATCTAAACCAGCTCTGACTCACTGACTGGCTTAATATGAGGCTAATATTAAATTGAAGCATATGCAGCCATAGACATACAGTAAGAGGAGGAGGTTGTGTGTGTGTTTGTGTGTAAATGTTTGAATAGGAAGCCGCTTTTGGACTTTGAACTTGAGACTGATTTGTGCTGATTGAGAGTATTGAGCACATACATTAGCGGAGTGACTCTGCCTTTGTAGCTTCAGCTGTTTACACAGTTGAGTCCGTGTGTGTAGATTAAAGAGCCGCAGCATTACACTGATCCTCTGCATTTGTGTTCTGGAGGAGCACATGTGAACACACTGGAGGAGGAGAGACGCGCTTAATATCAGTCACTCTACTGTACAGTTCATTCTTTCCTTATGCTTGATGTAGTTTTCTTTCTTTACTTGTTACCTTTACCTTTACCTTCTTTTCATTTTTTTGTTCTTGTTCCTCCTCTCCTTTTTTAATCCTTCCTCTTTCCTTTCTTTTTAAAATTTCCTTCCCTCGTTACTTCTGTTGTTTTCTACTTCATTTCCTGCTCCTTTCATTTATTCCTCTCTTAATTTGAGCTTTTCCTTCCTTCCTTCCTTCCTTCCTTCCTTCCTTCCTTCCTTCCTTCCTTCCTTCCTTCCTTCCTTCCTTCCTTTATCCTTCCTTCTTTCCTTCTTTCTTTCCATCGTTACTTTAATTCGACTCTTTTCTTTGTCCTGTTTTCTTTACTTTCTCTATTTTAGTTACTTTAGTTAATTTAACTTTCCTTCCCCCTTTCCTTTCCTTTCTTTCTTTCTTTCTTTGTTTCTTTCTTACTTTTTCATTTTCTTCTCACTGCCTTATTTCTTCATCCTTATCCTTCCTTCCTTCCTTCCTTCTTTTCTTCCTTTATCCTTCCGTACTTCCTTCTTTTCTTCCTTCCTTCT
This sequence comes from Danio kyathit, assembly GCA_903798195.1. Taxonomy (NCBI): domain Eukaryota; kingdom Metazoa; phylum Chordata; class Actinopteri; order Cypriniformes; family Danionidae; genus Danio; species Danio kyathit. The sequence goes on from LR812541.1 coordinate 16,270,813, forward strand.
TCCTTTCCTTCCTTCCTTCCGTCCATCTTTTCTTCCTTCTTTCCTTCTTTCTTTCCATCGTTACTTTAATTCGACTCTTTTTTTCCTGTTTTTTTTTTTTGTTTTTTTTTTTTTTTTTTTTTTTTTTTTTTTTTTTTTTTTCTTTTTTCTTTC